>CM033744.1:13551281-13730126 GCA_019671005.1 Hibiscus mutabilis
TATTCAACAGCCCATAATCAAATATTTTAACTCATAAAATTTGATTTAATCTTATTTTGTGGCCGTTTTGTTGGGTTTAAGGCGTACGTGTCTCAATGGGCTTTACAATAGACCCGTTGGAATTTTAACCAAGTAAAAAATTTTGAAAATGAGGTTAAGCTATATAATCATGTTCAAAAGCCCATAACTAAATATTTTAAGTCATAAAATATGATTTAATCTTATTTTTTGGCCGTTTTGTTGGGGTTTATGGCGTGCTTGTCTAAGTGGGCGTTGTAGTGAACCCGTTGGAATTTTAACCGAGTAAAAAGTTCTAAAATTGAGGTTAAGCTATATAATCATTTTCAAAAGCCCATAACTAAATATTTTAACTCATAAAATATGATTTAATCTTATTTTTGTCCGTTTTGTTGAGGTTTAAGGCGTGTATGTCTAAATGGGCTTTACAGTGGACCCGTTAGAATTTTATCCGGGTCAAAAGTTCTAAAATTGAGGTTAAGCTATATAATCATATTCAAAAGCCCATAATCAAATATTTTACTCAGAAAATTTGATTTAATCTTATTTTGTGGCCATTTTGAGTTTAAGGAGTGCATATCTAAATGGGCTTTATTGTGGACCCGTTGGAATTTTAACCGGTTAAAAATTTCTCAAAATGAAGTGCGGTTCCATTTAGACTTGCACGCCTTAAACCAAAAAAAAATGGCAGCAAAATAAGATTAATTTATATTTTATGACTTAAAATATTCAGTTATGGGCTTTTGAACATAATTATACAGCTTAACCTTAATTCTAGAACTTTTTACTCGGTTAAAATTCCAACGGGTGCATGCATGCCGACTTCCCTCATTTCTAGTCCTACAACTTCAATTCTATCTTGGCTTGAGGAAGGGGCCGCCTGCTTATCACGTCCATCCTTTGTGTTACTTCTAACAGTCCTTTGGAATAAATGGAATAGAAGTAATGACTAGGTACATAATCGTTGGATCCAGCCTCCTTGGCTTACGATTATCAATTCACAGGGACTTCTTCGCGACTACGAGGTGGAAACATCAACCAGCTCCACCTCGAAGCCGATGGACGAAATGACTCTTGCTTGTCCGTCATGGAAGTCACCTCGGGCCGGTTACTTAAAACTCAACACAGACGGGCATTTGATCCTCTAACCAGGGCTGTAATTGTGGGTGTTGTAGCACGCGATGCTAGCGGGGCAGTCATAGGTGGGCTTGCTCAAAACTTGGTTAATTGTACGGATGCTAACTCAGCCGAAGCGCAAGCAGTTATTGCTGGCATTCTCTTTGCTCGTGATCGTGGATGGTCCAGACTGATTATTGAGACTGATTCAGCAATAATAGCTAATAAAATTAATCAGAAATGTAATGATTTGTCTATTCTAAGCTTCTCTATTGAGCTTGCTCCCTGCCTGCTTGCCGATGAAGATGACTTTAGTGTTTGTTTTGTTCCTAGGACGATGAACACTATTGCCTCTAGGGCTTTTCGGACAATGTCGTCTATCTCCTTCACTGTGGTTTATCCCGATTACGTACATACTGTTGTAACAAATGAGATTCTGTCTCATCTAAGTTAATATATTCAGGTACTCGTTTCCCTATAGGTTCTCACTAGGGGCCTCCTGATCACTTGTGAGTTTAGATGGGTTTTTAACGAGGCTCGCCTTTCCTCAAAAAATTTTTACCAACGGGTCAACTATAAAGCCCATTTAGACATGCACGCCTTAAACACCAACAAAATGGCCGAAAAATAAGATTAAATCAATATTTGTTACATAAAATATTTATTTATGGGCTTTTGAACATAATTATATAGCATAACCTCATTTTTAGAACTTTTTACTCGGTTAAAATTCTAACGGGTCCACAGTAAAGCCCAATTAGACATGCACAAAATAAGATTAAATAAAATTTCATGAGTTAAAATATTTGATTATCATATTTTGAGTATGATTATATAGCTTAACCTCAATTTCAAAACATTTTACTTAGATAAAATTCCAACATGTCTATTATGACGCTCATTTAGACATGCATGACTTAAACCCCAACAAAACGGTCAAAAAGTAAGATTGAATCAAATTTTATGACTTAAAATATTTAGTTATGCGCTTTTGAACATGATTATACAGCTTAACCTCAATTTTAGAACTTCTTACTTGGTTAAAATTCCAACGGGTCCACTATAATGCCCATTTAGAGATGCACGCCTTAAACCCCAACAAAATGGCTGTAAATTAAGATTAAATCAAATTTTATGAGTTCAAATATTTTATTAAAGGGCTTTTGAATATGATTATATAGCTTAACCACAATTTTAGAATTTTTTACTATTTAAAATTCTAACGGGTCCACTGTAAAGCCTATTTAGATATGTAGGCCTTAAACCTCAACAAAATGGCCACAAATTAAGATTAAATCAAATTTTATGAGTTCAAAATTTTAATTATGAGATTTTGAATATGATTGTATATCTTAAACTCAATTTTAGAACTTTTTACTCGGTTAAAATTCTAACAGGGTCCATTGTAATGGCCATTTGGACATGCACACCTTAAACCCAAACAAAATGGTCGTAAAATAAGATTGAATTAAATCTTATCGCTTAAAATTTTAAGCTATGGGCTTTTGAACATGATTATACAGCTTAATCTCAATTTTAGAACTTTTTACTCTGTTAAAATTCCAACTAGTCCACTGTAAAGCTCATTTAGACATGCACGCCTTAAACCCCAACAAAATGGCCATAAAATAAGATTAAATCAAATTTTATGAATTAAAATTTTTATTTATGGGCTTTTGAATATGATTATACAGTTTAACCTCTATTTTAGAACTTTTTACTTGGTTAAAATTCCAACGGGTCCACTGTAAAGCCCATTTAGACATGCACGCCTTAAACCCCAATATAACGGTCAAAAAATTAGATTAAATCACTTTTTATGACATAAAATATTTATTTATGAGCTTTTGAACATGATTATATAGCTTAACCTCATTTTCAGAAATTTTTACTCGGTTAAAATTCCAATGGGTCCACTGTAATGCCCATTTAGACATGCACGACTTAACTCCAACAAAATAGCCACAAAATAAGATTAAGTCATATTTTATGAGTTAAAATATTTAATTATGGGCCTCTGAATATGATTATATAGCTTAACCTCAATTTTAGAACGTTTTACTCGGATAAAATTCCAATCGGGTCTGTCGCAACCTCTTTTAATGGGTCCTTACGTTTTTTTTATAAAAGACAAAATAACGGAGTCGTCGTCAATCTTTTTAAAATGTGTGATTGGATCACCGAAAAATGGGTCATTTTAATAAAACAATTTTATTTTATTAAAACAACAGTTTTGGTCTGCAAAAACTAAAAAACGGGTTCGGGAGTCGGTTAAGGGTTAGCAGCCCCACAGCGCCCAAAAATTGGTACCTAGCTGATTACAAAAAGTTTTAATGTCGGAATTCGCAAATTCATATGAAATTATTCCCCTAATTTCTTTGATTTAATTCCAATATTTCATTCTTCAAATCTGGACCAAATTTGTTTCCTCCTTTTCTTGATTTTGACTCTAATCTGTAGAATGAATTCGGGCTGGCATATCCTCTTTTCCTTGATCGAATCTGCCCCAAAATTGTTTTCCGTTTTTAATTCAATTTCTCCTTTTGTTTGCAGCATTGTAGGTTGCGAGAATGAATGGCAACAAGCGTGTGGAGGCTTGGCTGCTCTGTAGTGGGGGCCACACGTAGAAAAGGAGTTAACCAGCTTTCAATTTCTGATCGAATCTAGACCATTGGATCTAATGGTTAATAACTAGCTGCACATAGAGAAAATAAAAAATTAATTTGGGGGGGGTTTATTTGGGCCAAATGGGTTTTATTGTATTAGGTTTTAATTAAAATGGACTCTTATTTAAATTGGACCTTTTATTTAAATAAATGGACCTTTTTTGATTTTTATATATAATACTACTACTAATAATAATAGAAACACATATACGAAGTAAACTGAACTGAATAAAATAATGAAGGCTAAAATTCAGTGAAAACAGCTGCCCCTCTTTGCTCATTTTGGTGAAACATGAATAGAGCAAAGAACAAAAAAGGAATTGATTTTTTAGCCGGACTGTAAAATGGACGATGAACGTCAAAACAGGGTTCCATTGTCCTTATGCCTGAACAGATAGGCAGGTTCTATTCTCCTCATCCTTGAATAGATAAGCAGGTTCCACTCTCTTCATGCCCGAATGGATAGGCGGGTTCTATTCGCCTCATGCTCTACTAGATAAGCTGGTTCCACTCTCCTCATGCCTGAATGGATAGGCGGGTTCTATTCCCCTTATGCTCGAATAGATAAGTAGGTTCCACTCTCCTCATGCCCGAATGGATAGGTGTGTTCTATTCTCCTCATGCTCGAATAGATAAGCAGGTTCAGAAAAAGGGTTCCATTCTCCTCATGCACGAATGGATATGCAGGTTTTATTCTTCTCATGCTCGAATAGATAAGCAGGTTCAAAAAAGGGTTCCATTCTCCTCATGCACGAATGGATATACAGGTTCTATTCTCCTCATGCTCTAATAGATAAGTAGGTTCAAAAAAGGGTTCCATTCTCCTCATGCACAAATGGATATACAGGTTCTATTCTCCTCATGCTCGAATAGATAAGCAGGTTCAAAAAGGGTTCCATTCTCCTCATGCAGGAATGGATATGCAGGTTCTATTCTTCTCATGCTCGAATAGATAAGCAGGTTCAAAAAAGGGTTCCATTCTCCTCATGCACGAATGGATATGCATGTTCTATTCTCCTCATGCTTGAATAGATAATCAGGTTCAAAAAGGGTTCCATTCTCCTCATGCACGAATGGATATGCAAGTTCTATTATCCTCATGCTCGAATAGATAAGCAGGTTCAAAAAAGGGTTCCATTCTCCTCATGCACGAATGGATATGCAGGTTTTATTCTCCTCATGCTCGAATAGATAAGCAGGTTCAAAAAAGGGTTCCATTCTCCTCATGCACGAATGGATATGCAGGTTCTATAAAGGGTTCCATTCTCCTCATGTATGAATGGAATGCAAGTTCTATTCTCCTCATGCTCGAATAGATAAACATGTTCAAAAAAGGGTTCCATTCTCGTCATGCACGAATGGATATATAGGTTCCACTCTCTTCGTGCCCGAATGGATAGGCGGGTTCTATTCTCCTCATGCTCGAATTAGATAAGCAAGTTCCACTCTCCTCATGCCCGAATGGACATACGGGTTCTATTCTCCTCATGCTCAAATAGATAAGCAATTTCATACATGCCAAGCAAATACTATGATTATGATGAGCATGCTACTAGGGATGCCTAACACATGAATGCATGTTTTTTTTCTTTTTAGATTTTCTCTTTATTCTTTTTCTTCCTTTTCTCTTTCTCTTCTGGGGTTTTTTCCTCTTTGCTTCCATGCACATTTGCTTGTTCAACCCAGATAGACTACCATGCTAGTTATTTATTCTTTGTATCTTTTTGCTTTAGAGAAAACATCTAAGCTTTGGACATTTGCTCACTCAATCCATTTATCTTGTATTCTTGGTTAGAAGGACCTCACATTCTTCAACACTCTTTTCCTTTGTCTGGTTGAGAGAATAAAATCTCTCACATCCTCCCAAAAGCTTGAATGAAAGCTTTAACATCACTATACATCTCTTCCAATGTCTGTAAAATTGTTCTCAATGTAGGAGAAGGTTTAGCAATCCTATTGTCCTAAAATAATATCAAGCATCCTCAATGCTTCTTGTGAGTTCTTAGATGTTTGCCCCTGCATGGCTCTTTGAAGTGCTTCCATGTAAATCCTTGTAGCAAAGCTTATTTCTACCTTGAATGTCTTCGAATGATACTGGTGTCTTCTTATCTTCCTTTTATGCCTATTAGCGTTGATGGCCTTAAATCCTTATCTAATGCAAATTGCCCCACTCTGGGCATGCCCCATTTAAAATTTAGATCCCATTGGCCAAAACTTCCCAAGTAATGACATAAGAAATAACCATGTGTTGCCTTTGCCAAGTCGATGAGATATGAGGACACGAAATTCCTTCCAAGATGCCAAGTTTCCAAGAGATTCATTTGATGCTTTCCTAATTCGTAAACTATCCAAGCTGCCATTTGCGGGTTTTCAACTCAGATCCTCCTTTAGTTTCAAGACGCCCTTTACGGGTTTTCATCTTGAACCCCATTTTCTTTTTTGTATCTAAGGCGCCCTTTGTGGGTTTTCACCTTTCAATAATTTTTTTTTTCTATTTTTCTTCATCTTCTATTTTTAGGCATATATATTTTTTGAATTCATCAGATTATGAAGCTCATCTCGATCCATGGGAGTCTCTATGGATTGGCACAAATCTCCTTCTCAAAATTCTCTCGGGTGAACTTTCTTTTCATGAGATCCTCCTAAGAAAACCTTTGTTACGACGTAAGGCCCCTCTCAGTTAAGCGCCCACTATCCCTGGGAGTCTCTATGGATTGGCAGAAATCTCTTTCTCAAAATTCTCTCGGGTAAACTTTCTTTTCATGAGCTCACATCATTCTTCTTTGATTCACCTGACCAAGGCAGATGATTTTCAACCCCTTTTTCATTGGATAACTCAACTGGTCATATCTTGCTTGGACTCACTCTGCTTCTTCTAGTTTTGCTTCCCTCAAGACACGGAGAGATGTAATTTCAACCTTGATTGGAAATTCAACCTTTTATCCCATAAACTAATGAATGCGGTGTTGCCCTTATTATTTCTTGATGCGATGGTAAACAATTGCTCCTAGATTTGGAATCAATACCAAGAAACCTAAGTTTTTTTTCATGAATCTATGTCACTTTACTTGTAAGATGCAAGAGAATGGTTAGCAATGGGGATTTAAAGAGAAATAAAAGGCTAGAAATAAGGATTTAAAGAAAAATAAAGGCTGGAAATGAGGGTTCAGAGGAAAACATCATGGCAAACATGGAAAAGAGCAAAGTCAAATGCCCCAAAATCCATAGTATGAATGATTCATGAATCCATCAACCGGATAGTGTCCCGCTTTTAGGTGGCTCTCTTTAAGTCACCCATTCCCGAATTTTAATTTTCCCATTTTTCTAATCTCAATCATATATTAGAAGTTTGGGGTCCATAAGAAAGGTTAACTCAATTGGGTGGAATGTGTTCTGAAAACAAACTTCTTTCCTCAAATATTCATGTGTGATCCAAATGGTCTTTTTAAGGCTTGTAATGTAGGCTAGGCTCGGGTTACAAAAAAAGATATATAGGTTCAAATACATGCTTAAGGGTGATTAAACCAAGGATCAATCTTTCTTGAAGAATTCTCCATTACTTTATTCTTTGGATCACTCTAGACTGCCCATTTTGGGTTTTCAACCTAAAGTTCATTTCCCTTTCTGGCACATATCTCATTTGAAGGATTATGTACATGGTTTTCTCTTGTTTCAAATTTTCCTTCGTATTCTAGCTTTCATTTCTTCCATTTCTTTTTCTTATTTCATTCTTTTGCTTTTCTTTTGTTTTTTGTCTTTTTATTTTGAATTTAGGACATTCAACTTGATCCGACATGTTTTCTTTCTTGCTTACGAACAACCTTTCATCCTCTTTTCCCCCCAGTGTGGGGGTGATCCTTAGTTGGGGTTCAATCACAAAAAAAATATATGGCTCAAAAGGAGACCACAAAGGATTTTTCTTATTTTTGAAGGGAAATGAAGGAATGCCAAATGTCATTTCACACACAAATATCATCAAAGAGAAGCAGTATTCAGTTGGTGGATGTTTTAGAGTTATCACTTTATTCAAAGACCTTAACAATAATGTCTGAGTGGAAAATCACTCAAAATCTGTTTACGGGATTTCCCATTAATCCTGAACACACTTTATTGCCCTTGTATCACGGGATTAGATCCAAGAATCATTCATACAATCAATAATATGGGCTCTGCCAATATGATGCATTTTGGAAGGGAAATAGATGAAGATGAAATGTATAGAAAAAAATGAAATGTTTGCCACTTGAGAAAATTAAAGGGATGCATTTTTTACACAGGCAGAATAACATAGAGTCCCTTACAAAAGATCCCTAAAGCTCACGGGCAAAAGCAAAAGGGTTGGTTCTAGGTATGACTCATCATTTTCTAGGAGAATCATTGATCATTATTCCAGGAAAGCATTGGTGAATTCCAGCAAAGCTCGACCAGTCTACTTCTCGACAAGATTCTACTGCTGAAGTTGTTTAGGCTAAAGGGTACTCGTCATATTTCTTTCCTTGATTCCCAGAGTAAGCGTAGGCAATTCCTGGCAGGGCTTCGATGCCATCAGTTACTTTCTCTTTATATGGGTCCTAAAACCCTAACATGACTGCTATCTGGGTAACAACATCCCAACAAGCTCGCGTATTCTTGCGGTTTAGTTCTGAAACTGATGACATGTCTTCAATGAACATTGCTTGGGTATCGTACTTATTCAAAACTTTCTTTTTTTAGATTTTTCAAATTTTACCATAATTAATTCTTTTATTATGTATGAATGTATGCAATGATATAAAAACATAAAACAATGCAACCAAACAACAAACAAACGAAATGCAAATGCATGAATGCAGGCGAAGGGTCATCAATTCCATTAAGGTATCGCTCTAGGAGTAGTTCTTCACTGGAAGTCGAAGTTCCTTATTATGAAGGATTTCGATTTATACTACGAGTGCATCTCAGCCCGAGTACCAGGTCTTTTATCTCCTCAATCATCCATAAGAGTCTCGGTCCTACTTCCCATAATGGTACATCATAATGATGAAGAGCAGTAGCTTCCTTAGCTAGCATCATCACATGCTTGGCTACGTCTTGAATCTAGACCATGACACTCTTGTCGAATTCATCTCGCTCTTGGAACCTTCTGGCATTGTCCCTAAGCCAGGAGAACCAATAATCATTGCCCCATTCATTGGCATCTTCAAGGACCAAGATCTTTGTCTTGAATGTTGTTCTCTATGTGCCCACTGGTTAACCTCGGACTAGCGACGTACACTCGCATTATCTTCCTCTTTCTAAAGGAGTCTTCTATCTATCACAAAAAAACTGTTTTCTACTTGAGCAATGTGCTTTAGAATCGACCCCTTCTATATATGAGATGTGGATGCAAGAAAAATATGCAAAACAATATAAAACAAGAAAAAGAAATAATTAGTACTTCGAAGAACATAAAAGGTCCAAAATAATTTCATTATACAAATAGTAACTGAGCAGCGCATTCCAGCACTTCTGGACATGTCTCCACGGACTATTCCTACGAAATAATTTTGACCAAATTTCAAAACCTAGGGTCTTCCACATGGCTCTAATGGGGTAGGCTTCTAGATCCTCACACATGTTTGGTTCTAAAAGGTTCCGAATTGTCCTCGTTGTCCCCTACCAAGGGTAGCAAGGCCTCTGATTCTCACCCATTATAGGCTTTAAACGAATCAAGTTCAACTCAGGGGGAGCCATTTTCCTATGCCCATACGAATGATCAGTATCCTCACGAAGACATAGGCCATATGAGCCCCGGAGGTACTTGCTAGGCCTATACAGAGAATCAGTATTCCCACGAGAGCAACAACGTTTTCGCTCCACTTAAATGAACGGGACGAAGCTCGGGTGTAGAGCTTAAAACCAAATTTTAAATGCGTAAAATGGGATCATATTCATAAATGGACAATTAAGTTAAATTTTATATGAACTTAGAAAATTTTGACATTAAAACAAAGTGTAATCGGCTTGTGGCCTGACTCTTTTTTTTTGTTAAAAACAAAAATGTCCCCAGCGGAGTCGCCAAGCTGTCACAACCTCTTTTAAGGGTCCCGGCGTTTTTTATAAAAGACAAAACAACGGATTCACCACCAATCTTTTTAAAAGGTGTGGTTGGATCACCTAAAAATGGGTCATTTTAATAAAATAATTTTATTTTATTAAAACAACAGTTTTGGTCTCGAAAACTCAAAAACGGGTTCGGGAGTCGGTTACACGTGGGGAAGGGTTAGCACCCCACAGCGCCAAAAAATTGGTACCTAGCCGATTATAAAAAGTTTTAATGTCGGAATTTGCAAATTCATATGAAATTTAATTATTGTATATTTATGAGTATGATTTCACTTTAACGGCCCCACCATTCAGAGAGTAAACTTTAATCACCGCCAACACTTCTGGCGCTAACCCGTTACCTCCTTTTGGTAGGACACCGCATTAATTAAGTTCCATTTTTTTATCAGACAAGCACAAAAACAATTAGTGTGTTGAAACCTTTTATTTTTCTAAGTTGGTAATTGTTAACCCTAAGAATTGTCTAAGTGAATTTTACCTATTAGGGTTCAAAATATTATTAAGTGCGTTTTATTAATTTGATGTGAAAAGAATTTTACTAAACTTTAAGTCTCTAAATTAAACTAAGGCTGTAATACTAGAGAACCTAAACCTAAGAGTTTTACCTAAACTAATACTTAAAAAAAACAAACATTTAAATATTTTAAATTAATGTTATAAAGGTAACATTAATTCAATTTAAAATATGGAGAAATATGAAAGAATTTAATAAAATGTTAAAACACAATATACCCTTTAAAAATGTGGATTAAATGAAATTAAAATGGCCCACTTTATTTGAAATGAGCATAAAGCCCAAAAACATTATTATTCAACTTTTGTTTTAAAATAAAGATCAAAACAACACATTTTAAAAATTCATCAAGTGTTCATGTAAAAAGATTGAAAATGAAGAACAAGGATCTTTAAAAACTTTTAAAAATGTATAAAATTGCTCTAATTATAGTTAAATTCGAAATAAAGAAATAAATAAAGAACAAAAACAATATACCTAAAAACCAAGCTTTTCCTCTTATATTCAACTTGAAAATGCCAATACAAATTTGAGAATGTTTATGTGATTTTCGGATGCTTGTGGGTGTCCAATACAAGTGAATAGGAGGGGTTTATATAGGATTTTTCATCCGAAAATACATGGAAATTCAAACAAAAATCCCAAAAATCAAGTAAAATTATTCCCCTAATTTCTTTGATTTAATTCCAATATTTACTTCTTCAAATCTGGACCAAATTCGTTTCCTCCTTTTCTTGATTTTGACTCTAATCTGCAGAATGAATTCGGGCTGGCATATCCTCTTTTCCTTGATCGAATCTGCCCCAAAATTGTTTTACCTTTTTAATTCAATTTCTCCTTTTGTTTGCAGCATTGTAGGTTGCGAGAATGAATGGCAACAAGCGCGTGGAGGCTTGGCTGCTCTGTAGTGGGGGCCACACGTAAAAAAGAGTTACCCAGCTTTCCCTTTCTGATCGAATCTGGACTGCACATAGAGAAAATAAAAAATTAATTAGGGGTTTTTATTTTGGGTTTTATTGTATTAGGTTTTAATTAAAATGGACTCTTATTTAAATTGTACTCTTTATTTAAATAAATGGACATTTTTTTATTCTTTTGTGTTTTATATATAATACTACTACTAATAATAATAGAAACACATATATGAAGTAAACTAAACCGAATAAAATTATGACGGCTAAAATTCAATGACAACAATGTCCACTTTAAAGTCCATTCAGCCATTTAGACATGCACACTATAAACCCAACAAAAGGCCACAAAATAAGATTAAATCAAATTTTATGAGTTAAAATATTTGATTATGGGCTATGGAATATGATTATATAGATTAACCACATTTTCAGAAATTTTTACTCTGCTAAAATTCCAACGGGTCCACTATAAGCCCATTTAGAAATAAAAGCCTTAAACTCAACAAAACAGCCACAAAATAAGATTAACTCAATTTTATAAATTAAAATATTTAGTTATGGGCTTTTAAACATGATTATACAGCTTAACCTCAATTTTAGAACTTTTTACTCGGTTAAAATTTCAATGGGTCCACTATAAAGACCATTTAGACATGTTCGCCTTAAAACCAACAAAACGGCAAAAAATAAGATTAAATCAAATTTTATGACTTAAAAAATTTATTTATGAGCTTTTGAACATGATTATATAGCTTAACCTCATTTTTAGAAATTTTTACTTGGTTAAAATTCCAACAGGTCCACTGTAAAGCCCATTTAAACATGCACGCCTTAAAACCAGCAAAACGACCACAAAATAAGATTAAATCAAATTTTATGAGTTAAAATATTTTATTATGAGCTTTAAAATATTATTATATAGTTTAACCTAAATTTCAAAACTTTTTACTCGGTTAAAATTCCAACGGGTCAATTGTGAAGCCCATATAGACATGCACGCCTTAAACCTTAACAAAACGGTCAAAAACATAAGATTAAATCAATTTTTATGACTTATAATATTTAATTATGGGATTTTGAACATGATTATACAACTTAACCTCAATTTTAGCACTTTTTACTCGGTTAAAATTCCAACGGTTCCACCATAAGCCAATTTAGATATGCACGCCTTAAACCAAAAAAAAAAACAGCCGAAAATTAAGATTAAATCAATTTTTATGACTTAAAATATTTAGTTATGGGCTTTTGAACATGAGTATATAGCTTAAACTCATTTTCAGAAATTTTTACTCGGTTAAAATTTCAATGGGTCCACTATAAGACCACTTAGACATGCACGCCTTATACCTAACAAAATACCTAACAAAATAAGATTAAATCAAATTTTATTAGTTAAAATATTTGAGTATGGGCTTTTGAATATGATTATATAGCTTAACTTCAATTTTAGAACTTTTCACTCAGTTAAAATTCCAACGGGTCCACTGTAAAGCCCATTTAGACATACATGTTTTAAACCCAACAAAACGGCCACAAAAAAGTAAATAAAAATTTATGAGTTAAAATATCTGATAATGGGCTTTTTAATATGATTATATAGCTTAACCTCAATTTTAGAACCTTTTTACTAGGTTAAAATTCTAACGGGTCCACTATAAAGCCCATCTAGAGATGCCCGCCATAAACCTAAACAAAGTAAGATTAAATAAAATTTATGAATTAAAATATTTATTAATGGGATTTTCAACATGATTATACAATTTAACCTCAATTTTAGAACTTTTTACTCTGTTAAAATTCCAACGGGTCCATTGTAAAGCACATTTAGACACGCATGCCTTAAACCTAACAAAATAGCCACAAAATAAGATTAAATCAAATTTGTTGAGTTAAAATCTTTGATTATGGGCTTTTGAATATGATTATATAGCATAACCTCAATTTTAGAACTTTTTACTCGGTTAAAATTCTAATGGGTCCACTATAAAGCTCATTTAGACATGCGCCTTAAACCTAACAAAACAACTACAAAATAAGATTAAATTAAATTTTATGAGTTAAAATATTTTATTATGGCTTTTGAAAATGATTATATAGCTTAAACTCAATTTCAATACTTTTTACTCGGTTAAAATTCTAAAGAGTCCACTGTAAAGCCCATTTAGACATGTACGACTTAAACCCCAACAAAATGGACGCAAAATAAGATTAAATCAAAATTTATGACTTAAAATATTTATTTATGGCTTTTGAACATTATTTTACAGTTTAACCTCAATTTAGAACTTTCTATTAGGTTAAAATTCCAAAGGGGCCATTGTAAAGCCCATTTAGACATGCACGCCTTAAACCCCAACAAAACGGGCGAAAAATAAGATTAAATCACATTTTATGACTTAAAATATTTAGTTACGGGCTTTTAAAAATGATTATATAGCTTAACCTCATTTTCAAAAAATTTTACTCGGTTAAAATTCCAACGAGTCCACTAAAAGCCCTTTTAGACATGCACGCCTTAAACCCAACAAAACGGCCACAAAATAAGATTAAATCATATTTTATGAGTTAAAATATTTAATTATGTGCTTTGGAATATGGTTATATATCTTAAAATCAAATTTAGAACTTTTTACTCGGTTAAAATTCCAATGGGTCCATTGTAAAGCCCATTTAGACATGCACGGCTTAAATCAATCAAAAATGCCAAAAATAAGATTAAATCAAATTTTAAGTGTTAAAATATTTGATTATGGCATTTGGAATATGATTATATAGCTTAACCTCATTTTTAAAAATTTTCACTCGGTTAAAATTCCAACGGGTCCACTATAAATTCCTACGAGTCCACTGTAAAGCCCATTTATACATGCATGCCATTAAACCCCAACAAAAATGCCGAAAATTAAGATTAAATCACATTTTTTGACTTAAAATATTTAATTTTGGGCATTTGAACATGATTATATAGCTTAACCTCATTTTTAGAAAATTTTTACTCAGTTAAAACTCCAACAAGTCCACTGTAAAAGCCTATTTAGACATGCATGCCTTAAACCCAACAAAACTGCCCCAAAATAAGATTAAATCAAATTTTATGAGTTAAAATATTTTATTATAAGCTTTAGAATATGATTAAGTAGCTTAACCTCAATATTAGAACTTTTTACTCTGTTAAAATTCCAACGGGTCCACTATAAAGCCCATTTAGACATTCACTCCTTAAACCCAACAAAATGGCCACAAAATAAGATTAAATCAAATTTTATGAGTTAAAATATTTGATTATGGGAATTTTAATATGATTATATAGCTTAACCTCAATTTTAGAACTTTTTACTCTGTTAAAATTCCAACGGGTCCACTGTAAAGCCCATTTAGACATGCATGCCTTAAACCCAACAAAATGGCCACAAATTAAGATTAAATCAATTTTTATGAGTTAAAATATTTGATTATGGGCTTTGGAATATGATTATATAGATTAACCTCAATTTTAGAAGTTTTTACTCGTTTAAAATTCTAACGGGTCCACTATGAAGCCCATATAGATATACACGCCTTAAACCCAACAAAAAGGCCGCAAAATAAGATTAAATAAAATTTTATGAATTAAAATATTTATTTTTGAGCTTTTAAATGTGGTTATACAACTTAATCTCAATTTTAGAACTTTTTACTTGGTTAAAATTCCAACGGGTCCACTATAAAGCCCATTTAGACATGCACGCCTTAAACCCCAACAAAAGGCCGAAAAATAAGATTAAATCACATTTTATGACTTAGAATATTTAGTTATGGGATTTTGATCATGATTATATAGCTTAACCTCATTTTCAGAACTTTTTACTTGGTTAAAATTTCAACGGGTCCACTATAAAGCAAATTTAGACATGCACGCCTTAAATCCAACAAAACGACCACAAAATAAGATTAAATCAAATTTTATGAGTTAAAATATTTGATTATGGGCTTTTTAATTTGATTATATAGCTTAACCTCAATTTTAGAACTTTTTACTCTGTTAAAATTCCAACAGGTCCTTTGTAAAGCCTAGTTAGACATGCCCACCTTAAACCCAACAAAACGGCCACAAAATAAGATTAAATCAAATTTTATGAGTTAAAATATTTGAATATGGGATTTTGAATATGATTATATAGCATAAACTCAATTTTAGAACCCTTTACTCAGTTAAAATTCCAACGGGTCCACTGTAGAGCCCATTTAGACCTGCACGCTTTAAACCCAACAAAACGACCACAAAATAAGATTAAATAAAAATTTATGAGATAAAATATTTTATAATGGGCTTTTGAATATTATTATATAGCTTAAGCTCAATTTTAGAACTTTTTACTTGGTTAAAATTCCAACGGGTCCATTGAAAAGCCCGTTTAGACATGTCCGCCTTAACACCAACAAAACGTCCACAAAATAAGATTAAGTAAAATTTTAGGACTTAAAATATTTAGTTATGGGCTTTTGAACATGATTATATAGTTTAACCTCAATTTTAGAAATTTTTATTCGGTTAAAATTCCAATGAGTCCATTGTAAAGCCTATTTAGACATGCACCCCTTAAACTCAAGAAAACGATGACAAAATAAGATTAAATCAAATTTTATGAGTTAAAATATTTTATTATGGGATTTTGAATATGATTATACAGCTTAAACGCAATTTCAAAACTTTTTACTTGGTTAAAATTCTAACGGGTCCACTGTAAAGCCCATTTAGACATGCACGACTTAAACCCCAACAAAATGTCTGCAAAATAAGATTAAATCAAATTTTATGACTTAAAATATTTATTTATGGGCTTTTGAACATGATTATACAGTTTAACCTCAATTTTAGAACTTTTTACTCTGTTAAAATTCCAAAGGGTCTACTATAAATTCCATTTAGACATGCACGCCTTAAACCCCAACATAACAACCGAAAAATAAGAATACATCACATTTTAGGACTTAAAATATTTATTTATGGTCTTTTAAACATGATTATGTAGCTTAACCTCATTTTTAGAAATTTTTACCGAGTTAAACTTCCAACGGGTCCACTGTAAAGCCCATTTAGACATGCAAGCCTTAAACCCAACAAAACGACCACAAAATAAGATTAAATCAAATTTTATGAGTTAAAATATTTGATTACGGGCATTTGAATATGATTATATAGCTTAACCTCAATTTTAGAACTTTTTACTTGGTTCAAATTCCAACGAGTCCACCGTAAAGCCCATTTAGACATGCACTCCTTAAACCCCAACAAAATGGCCACAAAAAAAGATCAAATCAAATTTTATGACGTAAAATATTTAGTTATGGCTTTTGAATATTATTATACAGTTTAACCTCAATTTTAGAACTTTTTACTCAGTTAAAATTCAAACGGGTCCACTATAAAACACATTTAGAGATACACGCCTTAAACCCTATTAAAACGACCACAAAATAAGATTAAATCAAAATTTATGAGTTAAAATATTTTATTATGTGATTTATAATATGATTATTTAGCTTAACCTCAATTTTATAACTTTTTACTAGGTTAAAATTCCAACGGGTCCACAGTAAAGCCTATTTAGACATGCACCCCTTAAACATCAACAAAACGAACGAAAAATAAGATTAAATCACACTTTATGACTTAAAATATTTAGTTATGGGCTTTTGAAAATGATTATAATACTTAACTTGAATTTTAGAACTTTTTACTCGGTTAAAAATCCAACGGGTTCACTGTAAAGCCCATTTAGACATGCACGCCTTAAAACCCAACAAAACGGAAGAAAAATAAAATTAAACCACATTTTATGACTTAATATATTTTTTATGGGCTTTTAAACATGATTATATAGCTTAACCTCATTTTCAGAACTTTTTACTCTGTTAAAATTTCAACGGGTCCACTATAAAGCCCATTTAGACATGCACGCCTTAAACCCAACAAAACGGCCACAAAATAAGATTAAATCAAATTTTATGAGTTAAAGTATTTGATTATGGGCTTTTTAATATGATTATATAGCTTAATCTCATTTTTAAAACTTTTACTCGGTTAAAATTCCAACAGGGTGGTTAAAATTCCAACGGGTGTGTTCGAAAATTCTTTCTCAACTCAATTCTCTCATCCTTCCAAATCCTCCCCCTCTCTCATCTCTCTCATCTTCTCTCCGCTGCGCTGTCTTGAAGTTATGGAAATCAGCAACTTTCTCTCTTCTGTTTCCACCTTCTCATTCTCCGGTAAGTTATCTTAATTCCTCCACCTTTGAGAAGTGAGGTTTTTTCGACCCCCCTGTGGCTTTTTCCACTCTTTCCTTTTGGTCTCTTTAAATAGATGTATCTAAAGCATCATAAGAAACTTGCTTGAACCACCAAAACAAGGCAACCATTCCAAATTACCTAGATGTACACCTAAGCACCCATCTATCAACATCATAAGAAAAGGTCCACACAAGTTAAACAACACCAAACCAACAAAGAATCCAGCACTTCATATGCTCAAAACCATGGAAAAACAAAATTACAAATCCCCAAAATTGTGGCGAACACATTGCCTTATTAACCGAAAACATAAACCAAGTCCATAATCAAACTAGATCTTGTCTTGGATCACTTTAGCCTTGCCCTTGCAGCCCCAAACCTTAATGCTCTGAATCATTAGGAAAAAGAGAGCGTAAGCACACATGCTTAGTGAGGATACTCATAAAACAATGATGCGTTTAAAAACATTTGAAACCAAAACACTTATTCCAACACATGCTTACAACCAAAGCATTTTCTTTGTCTCCAACCGAGACATGCATAATCACCCTTATGCAACATCATATTCTTATTCCATGCTTAGATCCCAAAACATTAAAATCATAAACCATGCTTAAATCCCAAAAGCATTACAAAAATAGGTTCAACACATGAACTTTCACATATATTGGCATTAATAGTGACCCGGATAGACTACCCTCTATCCAACATATCAGATACATGGATCTCTCATACCATGCCTAGTTAAACCGCATGATATCCCAAACCTTGCCTAGTTAAACTGCAAGATTTGACACCCTCGCCTAGTTAAACCGTGACATTTGCCACCCTTGCCAAGTTAATCCGCAAGTATACCGACCTTGCCTAGTTAAACCACAAGATCACCATCAAATTGAGTTGCCTAGTTAAACCGTGTGTCCCAATGAGGTTCCCAACAGTCCGAGTGGCCTTGTTAAACCACCATACCTCAAGGACCCATGGCCACGATCGATTTTGTTCATATTTTATAGTGCACTTTCAATCCTATGGCATGCCAACTATATCCGATTGTTTCTTACCTTGTCACATAGCCAATATAACATTTACAAAAACATTTACATGTTGTTTTTCAATGCATTAAACCAAACCATCACATATGCAATCCACATTGCCCAAGGCAATGCCCCATTCCCAACCGAAATGAAAACTAATGATCACTAGCATTTATATGCATAAAATCCATTGCATATATGTTCATAACCATGCATTTACAGTACTAAATTAAATCGTGTTTAACACCAAAACATGAAATCAACATGCTCATATCTAAACCGATACTTAAGAGCGAAATATGAGAAACTTACTTCCGAGCTTAGGTAAGCGTTTCAAGCTTATCCTAAACTCCCAACAACCTTTACTAAACCTTTTAAAGGTGTTCAATCCAATTTCCACTCATCGATACACTTTGCCTTACTCGCCAATGCAATTCGAGCTCCTGGCAAGCAACAGTCAATGTCGAACTTCGTCGCCTTAACAACATAAAACCAGAGGGCAAATGCATTATTATGCATTCAAACCATTGCTTAACAGCAATCTCTCGCAACTCTCAAGTTACCCACTCAAAAATCATCTGAAACATATCGAAAACATCATCAAACCTTTCCAAAACTCAACCCAACCATAATATAACGATTCAAACCATCAAACTTCATCAATTAACATCTAAAAACCCTTCCCCAACATCCTTTTACTTCCAGCAATTATTAAGCTCGAATAACACTACAAAAGCTTTTGATTAACAACCTTAGACATTAGAGATTCAACTTGTTTCGGGATTACAATATTAAAACCAAGTTATTAAATCAATTAAACATCAAAATCACAATCTAATCTGATCATAAACCTAGTAAAATAGATCCAGTTTGAAATATATCAATTTCATCAATCCAAACATAATTAAACCAATTTTCCTCAATTAATTTATCAAAACACATTAGAAAACAATTGTAAAGAGTCAACAACTTGGGAATTTCAGTAAAGAACATTTCATTAGAGGAGAAAAACCAACCTTACCTCCAATGGATGCTT
This sequence comes from Hibiscus mutabilis, assembly GCA_019671005.1. NCBI lineage: Eukaryota > Viridiplantae > Streptophyta > Magnoliopsida > Malvales > Malvaceae > Hibiscus > Hibiscus mutabilis. The sequence goes on from CM033744.1 coordinate 13,570,934, forward strand.
TCTCCCTTAATTGGATGATTTGCTTGAGAAAACAAAGTTAAAAACATAAGGTTTTGGAAAACTAACAAGAAGAAATCATTTACAAACAAAAGATTTAAGAAAAGAAAGATTTGCCTGAAGATTTAGAAGAAGAATTTGATGTTTGGATGGAGAGATTTTAGAGAGAAAATATGTGAGAAAGATAGTTACGTGATTTTTGCTTTAAAAGATTTAATAACCTATTTAATTCTCTCCATCCTATTTTTATTTTCAAAATACTTTAAAAATAGCCAATTAAGGGATAAATTTTGATATTAGAGTTTTTGGTCAATTAGCTCCTTAAAGATTCAAAGTTTTGACTCTTTACAAAACAACCACCTAAAATAGTTTTCAAAGTTTGCATTTTGGTCACTAGTCCAAAATGTCTGATTTACGAAACTCTTTTTACAAAATTGATTTCACCATAATCATTTATATATTTAATAATGATTTTAAAACTTTTTCCCATAGTTTTATCACCATAAAAAATATTTAATCCGATTTAATCCTGAAACCGACTCGAATCTCTAATACCGGTCCACCGGACCTTTGAACCAACCTTTAAACACCTAAGCCCAAAACTAGGGAGCTACATCTTATATGTTAGTATCTTGTGAAGCCAGGATTAGACTAAACTCAACTTAAATAATCAGTCTTAATAATGAATCTTAACTTGATAAGAATAAAATAAAGAACTAGTAATGTGAGAAATTAGTTTGTGCAGTATGGATATTAAATCATAGTAATAAAGACTTTTTGAACAGTGTGAAATTTCGCTAAATGAGTTTAACTGATTTAAAATTTTTACGAGTCTGGAATTCTGTCAAAAAATGTTGTGACATCTTTAAAGTGTATTTGTACTACAAGTATACGTTAAGGGTGTTACATAAAATATTTGATTATGGACTTTTGAATATGATTATATAGCTTAACCTCAATTTTAAAATTTTTTACACGATTAAAATTCTAAGGGGTCCACTATAAAACCCATTCAGACATGCACGCCTTAAACCCAACAAAATGACCAGAAAATAAGATTAAATCAAATTTTATGAGTTAAAATATTTAATTATGGGCTTCTCAATATGATTATATAGCTTAACCTTAATTTTAGAAATTTTTACTCAGTTAAAATTCCAACGGGTCCACTGTAAAGCCCATTTAAACATGCACGCCTTAAACCCCAACAAAATAACCAAAAAATAAGATTAAATCACATTTTATGATTTAAAATATTTATTTATGGGCTTTTTAACATGATTATATAACTTAACCTCAATTTTAGAACTTTTTACTCAGTTAAAATTCCAACGGGTCCACTTTAAAGCCCATTTAGACATGCACGCCTTAAACCCCAACAAAATGGCCAAAAAATAAGATTAAATCACATTTTATAACTTAAAATATTTAATTATGGGATTTTGAACATGATAATATAGCATTACCTCTTTTTTAGAACTTTTTACTCAGCTAAAACTCCAACGGGTCCGCTATAAAAACCATTTAGACATGCACGCTTAAACCCCAACAAAACGACACAAAATAAGATTAAATCAAATTTTATGAGTTAAAATATTAGATTATGGGATTTTTAAATATGATTTTATTGCTTAAACTCAATTTTAGAACTTTTTACTCGGTTAAAATTCCAATGGGTCCACTATAAAGCCCATTTACACATGCACGCCTTAAACCCCAACAGAACAACCGAAAAATAAGATTAAATCATATTTTATTACTTAAAATATTTAGTTATGGGCTTTTTAACATGATTATATAGCTTAACCTCATTTTCAAAACTTTTTACTTGATTAAAATTCCAACGGGTCTACTGTAAAGCCCATTTAGACATGCACACCTTAAACCCAACAAAACGACCACAAAATAAGATTAAATCAAATTTTATGAGTTAAAATATTTTATTACGGGCTTTTTACTATGATTATATAGCTTAACATTAATTTTGGAACTTTTTACTCGGTTAAAATTCCAACAGTTCCATTGTAAAACCCATTTAGACATGCACGACATAAACTCAACAAACAACCACAAAATAAGATTAAATCAAATTTTATGAGTTAAAATATTTAATTATGGGATTTTAAATATGATTATATTACTTAACCTCATTTTGAAAACTTTTTACATGGTTAAAATTCCAACGGGTCCATTATAAAGCCCATTTAGACATGCACTCCTTAAACAACAACAAAATGGCCAAAAAATAAGATTAAATCACATTTTATGACTTAAAATACTTATTTATGGGTTTTGAACATGATTATAAATCTTAACCTCATTTTCAAAAATTTGTACTCGATTAAAATTCCAACGGTCCACTATAAAGCTCATTTAGACATGCATGCCTTAAACCCAACAAAACGGGCACAAAATAAGATTAAATCAAATTTTATGAGTTAAAGTATTTAGTTATGGTCTTGTGAACATGATTATATAGCTTAACCTCAATTTTAGAACTTTTTACTAGGTTAAAATTCCAACGGGTCCACTATAAAGCCCATTTAGACAAGCATGCCATAAACCCCAACAAAACGGCCGAAAAATAAGATTAAAACATATTTTATGACTTAAAATATTTATTTATGGGCTTTTTAACATGATTATATAGCTTAACCTCTTTTTCAGAATTTTTTACTCGGTTAAAATTCAAACGGGTCCACTTTAAGCCTATTTAGACATGCACGGCTAAAACCCAACAAAACAGCCACATAATAAGATTAAATCATATTTTATGAGTTAAAATATTTGAATATGGGATTTTAAATATGATTATATAGCTTAACCTCAGTTTTAGAACTTTTTACTCGGTTAAAATTCCAACGGATCCACTGTAAAACCCATTTAGACATGCCCGCCGTAAACCCAACAAAACAACTACAAAATAAGAATAAATCAAATTTTATGAGTTAAAATATTTAATTATGGTATTTTAAATATGATTATATTGCTTAACCTCATTTTTAGAACTTTTTACTCGGTTAAAATTCCAACGGGTCCACCTATTTAGACATGCACGCCTTAAACCCCAACAAAACGGCCAAAAAATAAGATAAAATCACATTTTATGACAAAAAAGTTTTAGTTATGGGCTTTTAAACATGATTAAATAGCTTAATCTCATTTTCAGAATTTTTTACTCTGTTAAAATTCTAACGGCTCCATTATAAAGCACATTTAGACATGCACGCCTTAAACCCCAACCAAACGGCCAAAAAATAAGATTAAATCCTATTTTATGACTTAAAATACTTAGTTATGGGCTTTTGAACATGATTATTTAGGTTAACCTCATTTTCAAAATTTTTTACTCGGTTACAATTCCAACGGGTCCATTGTACAACCTATTTAGACATGCACGCCTTAAACCCAACAAAACAGCCACAAAATAAGTTTAAATCAAATTTTATGAGTTAAAATATTTAATTAAAGGATTTTGAATATTATTATATAGCTTAAACTCAATTTTAGAACTTTGTACCCAGTTAAAATTCCAACGGGTCCACTGTAAAGCAAATTTAGACATGCATTCCTTAAACCCAACAAAAAGGCCACAAAATAAGATTAAATCAAATTTTATGAGTTAAAATAACTTATTATTGGATTTTAAATATTATTATATTGCTTAACCTCATTTTCGGAACTTTTTACTCGGTTAAAATTCCAACGAGTCCACTATAAAGTCATTTAGAATGCACGCCTTAAACCCAAGTAAAACGGCCAAAAAATAATATGAAATCACATTCTATGACATAAAATATTTAGTTAGGGGCTTTTGAACATGAATATATAGCTTAAGCTCATTTTTAGAACTTTTTACTCGGTTAAAATTCCAACATGTCCACTATAAAGCCCATTTAGACATGCACGACTTAAACCCAACAAAACGGCCGCAAAATAAGATTAAATCAAATTTTATGAGTTAAAATATTTAATTTTGGGATTTTGAATATGATTATATAGCTTAACCTCAATTATAGAAGTTTTTACTCAGTTAAAATTACAACGGGTCCACTGTAAAGCCCATTTAGACATGCACAACTAAAACCCAACAAAACGGCCACAAAATAAGATTAAATCATATTTTATGAGTTAAAATATTTGAATACGAGCTTTTAAATATGATTATATAGCTTAACCTTAGTTTTAGGTCTTTTTACTCGGTTAAAATTCCAACGGATCCACTGTAAAGCCCATTTATACATACACGGCGTAAACCAACAAAAAACTACAAAATAAGAATAAATCAAATTTTATGAGTTAAAATATTTAATTATGGGATTTTAAATATGATTATATTGCTTAACCTCATTTTTAGAACTTTTTACTCAGTTAAAATTCCAACGGGTCCACTATAATGCTTCTTTAGACATGCACGCCTTAAACCCCAACAAAACGGCCAAAAAATAAGATTAAATCACATTTTAACAAATAAAATTTTTATTTATGGGCTTTTAAACATGATTAAATAACTTAACCACATTTTCAGAACTTTTTACTCAGTTAAAATTCTAACGGCTCCACTATAAAGCACATTTCGACATGCACGCCTTAAACCCTAACCAAACGGCCAAAAAATAAGGTTTAAATCATATTTTATGACATAAAATACTTAGTTATGGGCTTTTGAACATGATTATTTAGCTTAACCTCATTTTCAGAAATTTTTACTCGGTTAAAATTCCAACGGGTCCACTGTAAAGCCCATTTAGACATGCACGCCTTAAACCCAACAAAACGGACACAAAATAAGTTTAAATCAAAATTTATGAGTTAAAATATTTAATTAAAGGCTTTTGAATATGATTATATAGCTTAACCTCAATTTTAGAACTTTTACTATGTTTAAATTCCAATGGGTCCACTGTAAAGCAAATTTAGACATGCATCCTTAAACCTAACAAAACGACCACAAAATAAGATTAAATCAAATTCTATGAGTTAAAATATCTTATTATTGGATTTTAAATATGATTATATTTCTTAACCTCATTTTCTGAACTTTTTACTACGTTAAAATTCCAACGGGTCCACTATAAAGCCCATTTAGACATGCACGCCTTAAACCCCAATAAAACGGTCCAAAAATAATATTAAATCACATTATATGACATAAAATATTTAGTTAGGGCTTTTGAACATGAAAATATAGCTTAAGCTCATTTTTAGAACTTTTTACTCGGTTAAAATTCCAACATATCCACTATAAAGCCCATTTAGACATGCACAACTTAAACCCAACAAAACGGCCGTAAAATAAGATTAAATCAAATTTTATGAGTTAAAATATTTAATTTTTGGCTTTTGAATATGAATCTTAACCTCAATTATAGAAGTTTTTACTCGGTTAAAATTACAAAGGGTCCACTGTAAAGCCCATTTAGACACACATGCCTTAAACCTCAACAAAATGGTCGAACAATAAGATTAAATCATATTTTATGACTTAAAATACTTATTTATGGGCTTTTGAACATGATTATATAGCTTAACCTCATTTTAAAAAAATTTACTTGGTTAAAATTCTAACGGGTCCACTATAAAGCCCATTTAGACATGCACGCTTTAAACACCAACAAAACGGCCGAAAATAAGATTAAATCACATTTTGTGAGTTAAAATATTTAGTGATGGGCTTTTGAACATGACTATATAGCTTAACCTCATTTTTAGAAATTTTTACTTGGTTAAAATTCTGACGAGTCCATTTTAAAGCCCATTTAGACATGCACACCTTAAACCCCAACAAAACGGCCAAAAAAGAATATTAAATCACATTTTATGACTTAAAATATTTATTTACGGGCTTTCAAACATGATTATATTGCTTAAACATACTTTCAGAACTTTTTACTCGGTTAGAATTCCAATGGGTCCACTATAGAGCCCATTTAGACATGCACGCCTTAAACCCCAACAAAATGGCCAAAAAATAAGATTAAATCAAATTTTATGACTTAAAATATTTATTTATGGGCTTTTGAACATGATTATATATTTTATCATCAACTTTAGAACTTTTTACTAGGTTAAAATTCCAATTGGTCCATTGTAAAGCCCATTTTGGCATGCACGCCATAAACCCTAAAAAATGGCCGAGAAATAAGATTAAATTATATTTTACGACTTAAATCCAACAAAACGGCCACAAAATAAGATTAAATTATATTTTATGAGTTAAAATATTTAATTATGGGCTTTTAATATGATCGTATAGTTTAACCTGATTTTCAGAACTTTTTACTCACTTAAAATTCCAACGGGTCCACTTTAAGGCCATTTAGACATGCACGCCTTAAACCAAACAAAACGGCCACAAAATAAGATTAAATCAAATTTTATGAGTTAAAATATTTGATTGTGGGATTTGTAATATGATTATATAGCTTAACCTCAATTTTAGAACTTTTTATGTGGTTAAAATTCCAACGGGTCAACTGTACAGCCCATTTAGACATGCATGCCTTAAACCCCAAGAAAATGGTCACAAGATAAGATTAAATCAAATTTCATGAAGTAAAATATTTAGTTATAGGCTTTTGAACATGATTGTAACACCCCAAATTTTTGCCCCAAATTTAAAACCCAAATTTTTAAATCCCTAAATTCAAAACCCTAGAAATTGGGGAATTTTAATTCCATAACCCTAATTGATAATTTGTGAATTATTTGATTTTTTAAACAAATTAGTGACCTTTTTTTATAAAGAATTGATATTAGATACGTACTTTGTGAACTAGAAACGAACAAGGACTTACCTTGTAATTTATCCAAACATTTTGTATGTATAGGTTACGTTCAATTTTTTTCACCTTTGCAGCAACACTTTCTCCTCCCTCTTAAATAGATCAAAACACATTCCCTTTGCTTTTCTTTTTTTATTTAATTTGATCAAACCCCGCTGAGTTTCTAGAACCGCTCAATTCAACTATGTCTTAGGTTGATTTGAAGATCAACTATTTGAATCAGATAAGTATTCATTAAATTTTGTTAGATTAGTATTTAGGAATAATTCTTTGATCATAGTGATAATAGTAATAGTGTTATCGTAGGATTATTCTCATAGGTACCAATACAGCTAAACCCAGTGCTTCTGATCGTGGGAAACACATTACTCAATAGGTTGAGTTTGTTTTAAGGTGTGTTTTCTTCCGGTGCTATAAATAAATGATTTTTATATTGTTTTATACCTTGCTTGATTATGATTTGAATTATGGCTTGTATGATTGACATCATATGCATACGTTTTTAGAATGTGTTTTTAATTATGATTTATGAAATATTTGATTTAAGAAACATTAGAATTTACAGAAACTAGAATTTATGGATTTATTAAGTATGTTTATTGAATATCGGATTAATGGAACTATGTTTATGAATTTGAGTTTTAAACATCATATATGTGTGAGCATGGGTTGGGATTTGTACGGGGAAGTTCAGTGTTTTCACCCCTCGGGCTGAATTCCACTTCGGATGGCAGACATAGCGAGGAGGTTATGGGAACCTTCCTGATCTTTGACGGACGTAGTTGGGTGCATTGCATTTCACTTTTGATATTGTACCATTTGTTTTATGTTTTAAAGAATTTTAAGAAAATATTACTTTGTTTTATGATTATGGTTTTCCTTGCACTTTAGAGACACACTAAGCTCTTTAGCTTACTCCCCCATAGTTTCTCTTACAGATATCTTTGGACTTTAGGCAATGTGGTACTTGGAGGATCTCACATTTTATCTCGTTATTTTATTATTGAGTAGGAAACTATATTTAGTTATTCAGATCATTATTTATTATTTTTATATATTGATGTAATTTTAAACTTTGAGACTAATTATGTTTTGGAATTATTTTTAGCATTCATTTACTATGTTTTTTATTTTATTTTATTATTCAGATATTTTTATTCTATATACGGATATTGATTATGACATTTGCCAAATTATTTATTATAAGATATTTATTATATTATCATTATATGTATTCTTTTTTTTAATTAAAGTATAATCTTTAAAATTTGTTTTCTTGAGGAAAAAGTTTTGAAACGTGACTTCTTAGATTTGACCTATTTCTTTTGGGGCGGGTTTAGGGGGTTACAATGATTATATGGCTTAACCTCAATTTTAGAACTTTTTACTCGTTTAAAAATTAAACGTGTCCACTGTAAAGCCCAATAAGACATGCACGCCTTAAACCTAACAAAACGACCAAAAATTAAGATTAAATCAAATTTTATGAGTTAAAATATTTAATTAAGGCTTTTGAATATGATTATATAGCTTAACCTCAATTTTAGAACTTTTTACTCGGTTAAAATTCCAACTTGTCCACTCTAAAGCCCATTTAGACATGCATGCCTTAAACCCAACAAAGCAACCACAAAATAAGGTTAAATCAAATTTTATGAGTTAAAATATTTGATTATGGGATTTTAAATATGATTATATTGCTTAACCTCAATTTTAGAACTTTTTACTAGGTTAAAATTCCAACGGGTCCACTGTAAACCCCATTTAGACATGCACGCCTTAAACCCTAACATAACGGCCGAAAAATAAGATTAAATCACATTTTATGAGTTAAAATGTTTACTAAAGGGCTTTTGAACTTGATTATATTGCTTTACCTAATTTTTAGAATTGTTTACTCGGTTAAAATTTCAACGGGTCCAATGTAAAGCCCATTTAGACATGCACGCCTTAAACCCCAACAAAACGACAAATAATAAGATTAAATAACATTTTCTGAGTTAAAATATTTAGTGATGGGCTTTTGAACCTGACTATATAGCTTAACCTCATTTTTTGAAATTTTTACTCGGTTAAATTTTTACTCAAAAAATTGATTTAATCTTATTTTGTGCCCTTTTTTGGGTTTAAGGCGTGCATGTCTAAATGGGCTTTATAGTGGACCTGTTGGAATTTTAACTGAGTAAAAGTCTTGAAATTGAGTTTAAGGTATATAATCATATTCAAAAGCCCATAATCAAATATTTTAACTCATAAAATCTGATTTAATCTTATTCCGTGGTCGTTTTGTTTGGTTTAAAGCGTGCATATCTAAATGGGTCGTACAGTGGACCTGTTGGAATTTTAATCGAGTAAAAAGTTCTAAAACTGAAGTTAAGCTATATAATCATGTTCAAAAGCCCATAGCTAAATATTTTAAGTGATAAAATGTGATTTAATTTTATTTTTCGTCTGTTTTGTTGGGTTTTTAGGCTTGTATGTCTAAAGAGGCTTTATAGTAGACATGTTGGAATTTTAACCAAGTAAAAAGTTCTAAAATTGAGGTTAAACTGTATAATCATGTTCAAAAGCCCATAACTAAATATTTTAAGTCATAAAATTTGAATTAATCTTATTTTGCTGCTGTTTTGTTGTGTTTAAGGCGTGCATGTCTAAATGGGCTTTACAGTGACCTGTTGGAATTTTAACCGAGTAAAAAGTTCTAAAATTGAGGTTAAGATATATGATCATATTCAAATGCCCATAATCAAATATTTTAACTCAAAATTTTTTATTTAATCTTATTCTGTGGCCGTTTTGTTTGGTTTAAGGCGTGCATGTCTAAATGAGCTTTACAGTGGACCTGTTGGAATTTTAACCGAGTAAAAATTTCTAAAAATGTGGTTAAGCTATATAATCATGTTCAAAAGCCCATAAATAAATATTTTAAGTCACAAAATTTGATTTAATCTTATTTTACGGCCATTTGTTGGGGTTTAAGGCGTGCATGTCCAATGGGCTTTAAAGTGGACCTGTTGGAATTTTAACGGGGTAAAAAGTTCTAAAATTGAGGTTAAAATGTATAATCATGTTTAAAAGACCATAAATAAATATTTTAAGTCACAAAATTTGATTTAATCTTATTTTGCGGCCATTTTGTTAGGGTTTAAGGCGTGCATGTCTAAATGGGATTTAAAGTAGACCCGTTGGAATTTTAATCGAGTAAAAAGTCATGAAATTGAGTTCAAGCTATATAATCATATTCAAAAGCCCATTGTCATAACCCATTTTGTCTGGGCCCCTAGCCTAAATTAAAATACAACTTACCCAAATTGAAGACCCACAACCCAAATACCCATTTTAATTAAAAAAACCTTGATTACCAAAATAACCCTAACCCTAATTTAACCTAAACTCTTAACCCATAAATAGCAGCCGCCATTTGATTTAATCTTACCTCACTTTTGTTGGGGTTTAAGGCCATATGTCTTTGGCTTTATTTGGCGTCGAATTTTTTTACGCCCACCGCCACCCACATCAGACCTGCAAAATCAAAAACGAGGATAAATCAGAACCACTTAGTTTCTTTTATTTATTATGTGTAACTCAAATGGGTATAAAAACCCATGAAATCATCTGTAAAAGGGGAGATTCAAAATAAAAAATTAGAAAGAAACATTCGACTACATAAAAAAGAGGGAGCTTTGTTCGAATAAAAAAAAACAAATTTTCAGATCTCACTTCATCTCCAGATCCATATTTGAAAACAAAAAAACAAGAACAACATGTATATATTTTTTTTGCGTGAATCTAGTAGCGAAAATAAAAGAAAAAGAAAGGATTTTTTGAAAGCTTACCTCGGTTTGTATTCGAACCACCGCCGCCGTTCCCGGCCGAGGATGAACCACCCATGAATGGTTTGAGCCATGCGCCGCTTTTCTTCTTGTCTTTTTGATCTAAAATTTGTGATTCGATTGAAAAAGAAAGCTTTGTTTTATCTTAGGGTACGAAACAAAGAATGAAAATACAGAGAAAGGGGAGGGGAATAGCCGTCTTAAGCAAAGGAAAGGGTAAAATGAAGGAGTGAATTTTTAATTTGGGTTTTAAATTGGAAAAATGGTTTTTTTAACCTTGTAAACCCCTCCGCCCTAAATTAGTTTTATATAATCATCCTTCAAAAGCCCATAAATAAATATTTTGGTTCCATAAATGTGATTTTCTTATTTTTTTAATTTGGTCCCTTTTTTTACGGTTTGAATGTCTAAATTTTAAATGGGAACTGTTGGAATTTAACCGAGTAAAAAAAATTAAAACTTTGAGGTTAAATTGCATAATCATGTTCAAAAGCCCATAACTAAATATTTTAATTTTAAAATTTTTTTTTATTTTGTTATTTTCAGTTTTAAGTTTGGGTTTTTTTGTTAAACGGGCTTTACAATGGACCCTGTTTTTGGAATTTTATTTATATAAAAATTATTGAAATTATGTTTATGTATATAATCATATTAAAAAGTATAATCAAATATTTTAATTATAAATCATTGTTATTATTTTATTACATATGTATGTATATATATATATATTCAATACTTATTATGTATTATTTACATTTATATGTAGAATAAAATTATTATTGATATTATCTTATTATGGTATATATATAGGTTTGATAAATATTTTTATATAGTATATAGTATATTATTATGGATAATTAATATGTATACAATATCATCTAGTGTATATTATATATATATGGGTTTATATTATATTTAGTATATATTACGTCTTTGTATAAAATACAATAATTTTTTAAAAAATTTTTCCTTTATTGATTCATTATTATTAGTATTTATTATTATTTATTAATATTATTGTTGATATATTAGAATGTATGTATATATATATTTTATGGTCATTCGTTTTAATCGTTTTAAAATTAAATTTTTTTGTTAGGGAAGTTGCTGTCCAAAACTCCTCCGTTGATGGTGTAGTGATTTTTATTTCTTTTATCTAGTTTCTATCAAAAAAATCATTTTTAAATCCAATAATTTTCAAAATAGGTTGATGGTTGGTTGGAATCTAATGGAAATTATAAATTTTTCTTACTAGGGGTGTAAATTTCTTTCAAACAAAAAAAAAAACATTCTTTTAAATATTTTGATGGATCACATTTTTAAATTATATTTGAATTTTTTAATTTGATCATTTAGACAATATTTAATCTTGTCCCTCCGTACCAATGGTTGGCTGGGTTCAAGTTGTCGTGTTCTAATCTTTTTTGACAGTAGTAAAGTCCTGACTTTGTTCATTCCCAAACATTTTGGATTAGTTAGGTTTTAGTTGTTGTTATCCAAATGCTTCTCCATTGATTGCGTGGTAGACTCCATTCCATTCTTTCCCATTTTTTTTCAGAAGAACATATTTAATCTCGTTCCTCCCGCCGGTGCGAGGCCTTTGTTAAGGTCCAACCCATAATTAAATATTTTAACTCATAAAATTTGATTTAATCTTATTTGTGGTTGTTTTGATTGGTTAGAATCCAAGTTAGCAATCTTCTAAATGGGTTTGGTGTGGCTGGACCCGTTGGAATTTTTAAGTAAAAAGTTCTAAAATTGAGGTTAAGCTCCTATATAATCATATTAAAAGCCAATAATAAAATATTTTAACTCATAAAATTTTATTATAAAATCTTATTTTTGATATTTGATCTTGTTTTTTGTTGGGTTTAAGGTGTGCATGTCTAAATGGGCTTTCCCCATTGTGGAATAAGTTGAAGTTGTTTTACCGAGATTCTTTCTAAATTGAGGCTAAAAAATATAATCATATTCTCTATTGCCCATAATAAAATATGTTAACCCATAAAATTTGATTTAATTTTAAACATGGATGTTTTTGTTGGGTTTAAAATGTGCATGTCTAAATCCTTTTTAGAGGACCATTTGGAATTTTAACCATGTAAAAAGTTCTAAAATTGAGGTTAAAATGTATAATCATGTTTCAAAAGCCCATAACTAAATATTTTAAGTCACTCAAAAATTTGATTTAATTTTGGGAAAATGCCATTTTGTTGGGGTTTTAAGCTGTGCATGTCTAAATGGGCTTTATAGTGACCCGTTGGAATTTTAAACAAGTAAAAAGTTTTAAAATTGAGGTCAAGCTATATAATCATATTCAAAAGCCCATAATCAAATATTTTAACTCATAAAATTTGATTTAATCTTATTTTGTGGTTGTTTTGTTGGGTTTAAGTCAAGCATGTCTAAATGGGTTTTACAGTGGACCCGTTGGAATTTTAACCGAGTAAAAAGTTCTAAAATTGAGGTTAAGCTATATAATCATATTCTAAAGCCCATAATAAAATATTTTAACTCATAAAATTTTATTTAATCTTATTTTGTGGTCGTTTTGTTGGGTTTAAGGTGTGCATGTCTAAATGGGCTTTACAGTGGACCCGTTGAAATTTTAACCGAGTAAAAAGTTCTAAAACTGAGGCTAAGATATATAATCATATTCTAAAGCCCATAATAAAATATGTTAACTCATAAAATTTGATTTAATTTATTTTGCGGATGTTTTGTTGGGTTTAAGGTGTACATGTCTAAATGGGCTTTATAGAGGACCATTTGGAATTTTAACCATGTAAAAAGTTCTAAAATTGAGGTTAAAATGTATAATCATGTTTCAAAGCCCATAACTAAATATTTTAAGTCATAAAATTTGATTTAATCTTATTTTGCGGCCATTTTGTTGGGGTTTAAGGCGTGCATGTCTAAATGGGCTTTATAGTGGACCCGTTGGAATTTTAACCGAGTAAAAAGTTCTAAAATTGAGGTTAAGCTATATAATCATATTCAAAAGCCCATAATCAAATATTTTAAATCATAAAATTTGATTTAATTTTATTTTGTGGTCATTTTGTTGGGTTTAAGTTGTGTATGTCTAAATGGGCTTTACAGTGGACCCGTTGGAATTTTAACCGACTAAAATGTTCTAAAATTTAGGTTAAGCTATATAATCATATTCAAAAGCTCATAATCAAATATTTTAACTCATGAAAATTGATTTAATCTTATTTTGTGGCGATTTTGTTGGGTTTAAGGCGTGGATGTCTAAATGGGCTTTACAGTGGACCCGTTGAAATTTTAACCGAGTAAAAAGTTCTAAAATTGAGGTTAAGCTATATAATCATATTCAAAAGCCCATAATTCAATATTTTAACTCATAAAATTTGATTTAATGTTATTTTATGATTGTTTTGTTGGGTTTAAGGCGTGCATGTCTAAATGGGCTTTATAGTGGACCCGTTGGAATTTTAATCGAGTAAAAATTTCTAAAAATGAGGTTAAGCTATATAATCATGTTCAAAAGCCCAAAACTAAATATTATAAGTCGTAAAATGTGATTTAATCTTATTTTTGGCCGATTTGTTGGGATTTAAGGCGTGCATGTCTAAATGTGATTTAAAGTGGACCCGTTGGAATTTTAACCGAGTAAAAAGTCATGAAATTGAGTTTAAGCTATATAATCATATTCAAAAGCCCATAATTAAATATTTTAACTCATAAAATTTATTTAATCTTATTTTGTAGCCATTTTTTGGGTTTAAGGTGTGCTTGTCTGAATGGGCTCTACAGTGGACCAATTGGAATTTTAACCGAGTAAAATGTTCTAAAATTGAGGTTAAGCTATATAATCATATTCAAAATTCCATAATACAATATTTTAACTCATAGAATTTGATTTAATCTTATTTTGTGGTTGTTTTGTTAGGTTTAAGGCGTCTATGTCTAAATGGATTTTTTACAGTGGACACGGACTCGTTGGAATTTTAACCGAGTAAAACGTTCTAAAATTAAGTTTAAGCTATATAATCATATTCAAATGCCCATAATCAAATATTTTAACTCATATAATTTGATTTAATCTTATTTTTTTGCCGTTCTGTTGGGTTTAGGGAGTGCATGTCTAAATGGGCTTTACAGTGTACTTGTTGGAATTTTAAACAAGTACAAAGTTCTAAAATTGAGTTTAAGCTATATAATCATATTCTAAAGCCCGTAATAAAATATTTTAACTCATAAAATTTAATTTGGTCTTATTTTGTAGCCGTTTTGTTGGGTTTAAAGCGTGCATGTCTAAATGGGCTTTATAATGGACCCGTTCGAATTCTAACCTAGTAAAAAATTTTGAAAATGAGGTTAAGCTATATAATCATGTTCAAAGGACCATAAATAAATATTTTAAGCCGTAGAATGTGATTTAATCTTATTTTTCGGCCATTTTATTGAGGTTTAAGTCGTGCAGGTCTAAATGGGCTTTATAGTGGACCCATTGGAATTTTAGCCGAGTAAAAAGATCTAAAATTAAGGTTAAATTTTATAATCATGATCAAAAGCCCATAACTAAATATTTTAAATCATAAAATTTGATTTAATCTTATTTTGTGGTCATTTTGTTGGTGTTTAAGATGTGCATGTCTAAATGGGATTTACAGTGGATCCGTTGGTATTTTAACCGAGTAAGAAGTCTTGAAATTTATTTTAACCTATATAATCATATTCAAAAGCCCATAATAAGATATTTTAACTCATAAAATTTTATTTAATCTTATTTGTGGCCTTTTTTGGGTTTAAGCCGTGCATGTCTAAAAGGGTTTTACAGTGGACCCGTTGGATTTTTAACTGAGTAAAATATTCTAAAATTGAGGTTAAGCTATATAATAATATTCAAAAGACCATAATTAAATATTTTAACTCATAAAATTTTATTTAATCTTATTTTGTGGTCGTTTTGTTGGGTTTAAGGTGTGCATGTCTAAATGGGCTTTACAGTGGACCCGTTGAAATTTTAACCGAGTAAAAAGTTCTAAAACTGAGGCTAAAATATATAATCATATTATAAAGCCATAATTTAAATTATTTTAACTCATAAAATTTGATTTAATCTTATTTTCGGATGTTTTGTTGGGTTTAAGGTGTGCATGTCTAAATGGGCTTTATAGAGGACCATTTGGAATTTTAACCATGTAAAAAGTTCTAAAATTGAGGTTAAAATGTATAATCATGTTCAAAAGCCCATAACTAAATATTTTGAGCCATAAAATTTGATTTAATCTTATTTTGCGGCTATTTTGTTGGGTTTAAGGCGTGCATGCCAAAATGGGCTTTATAGTGGTCATGTTGGAATTTTAACCGAGTAAAAAGTTCTAAAACTGAGGTTAAGTTATATAATCTTTTTAAAATGCCCATAATCAAATATTTTAACTCATAAAATTTGATTTAACCTTATTTTGTGGTCGTTTTGTTGGGTTTAAGGAGTGCATGTCTAAAAATGGGTCTTTATAGTGTACCCGTTGGAATTTTAACCGAGTAAAATGTTCTAGAATTGAGGTTAAGCTATATAATCATATTCAAAAGCCCAAAATTTAATATTTTAACTCATAAAATTTGATTTAATCTTATTTTATGGTCGTTTTGTTGGGGTTAAGGCGTGTATGTCTAAATGGGTTTTATAGTGGACCCGTTAGAATTTTAACCGAGTAAAAAGTTCTAAAATTGAGGTTAAGAGATATAATCATATTGAAAATCCCAAAATCAAATATGTTAACTCATAAAATTTGATTTAATCTTATTTTGTGACCATTTTGTTGGGTTTAAGGTGTGCATGTCTAAATGGCTTTATAGTGGACCCGTTGGAATTTTAATAGATAAAATTTTTTGAAAATGAGGTTAAGCTATATAATCATGTTCAAAAGCCCATAAATAAATATTTTATTTCATAAAATGTGATTTAATCTTATTTTTCGTTCATTTTGTTGGGGTTTATGGCGTCCATGTCTAAATGGGCTTTACATTGGACCCGTTGGAATTTTAACCGAGTCAAAAAATTCTAAAATTGAGGTTAAACTGTATAATCATGTTCAAAAGACCATAACTAAATATTTTAAGTCATAAAATCTGATTTAATCTTATTTTACGGCCATTTGGTTGTGGTTTAAGGCGTGCATGTCTAAATGGGCTTTACAGTGGACCCTTTGGAATTTTATCCGAGTAAAAAGTCTTGAAATTGAGTTTAAGCTATATAATCATATTCAAAAGCCCATAATCAAATATTTTAACTTATAAAATTTGATTTAATCTTATTTTGTTGTCGTTTTTTGGATTTAAGGAGTGCATGTCTAAATGGGCTTTACAGTGGACCTGTTTGAATTTTAACCGACTAAAATGTTCTAAAATTGAGGTTAAGCTATATAATAATATTCAAAAGCCCATAATTAAATATTTTTACTCATAAAATTTTATTTAATCTTATCTTGTGGTCGTTTTGTTGGGTTTAAGGCGTGCATGTTTAAATGGGCTTTACAGTGGACTCGTTGGAATTTTAACCAAGTAAAAAGTTCTGAAATTGAGATTAAGCTATATAATTATTTTAAAAAGCCCATAATAAAATAATTTAACTTATAAAATTTGATTTAATCTTATTTTGTGGTCGTTTTGTTGGGTTTAAGGTGTGCATGTCTAAATGGGCTTTACAGTGGACCATTGGAATTTTAACCGAGTAAAAATTTCTGAAAATGCGGTTAAGCTATATAATCATGTTTAAAAGCCCATAAATAAATATTTTAAGTCATAAAATGTGGTTTAATTTTATTTTTCATCCGTTTTGTTGGGGTTTAAGGCGTGCATGTCTAAATGGGCTTTATAGTGAACCCGTTGGATTTTTAACCGAGTAAAAAGTTCTAAAATTCAGGTTAAGCAATATAATCATGTTCAAAAGCCCATAACTAAATATTTTAAGTCATAAAATGTGATTTAATATTATTTTTCGTTTGATTTGCTGAGGTTTAAGGCGTGCATGTCTAAATGGGCTTTACAGTGGACTCGCTGGAATTTTAACCGAGTAAAAAGTTCTAAAATTGAGGTTTAATTGTATAATCAAGTTCAAAAGGCCATAAAAATATTTTAAGTTATAAAATTTTATTTAATCTTATTTTGGCCATTTTGTTGGGGTTTAAGGCGTGCATGTCTAAATGTGCTTTATAGTAGACCTGTTGGAATTTTAACCGAGTAAAAAGTCTTGAAATTGAGTTTAAGCTATTTTATCATATTCAAAAGCCCATAATCAAATATTTTAACTCATTAAATTTGATTTAATCTTATTTTGTGGCCTTTTTTGGGTTTAAGGCGTGCATGTCTAAATGGACTTTACAGTAGACCCGCTAGAATTTTAATCGAGTAAATTTTTTTGAAAATGAGGTTAAGCTATATAATCATGTTCAAAATCCCATAACTAAATATTTTAAGTCATAAAATGTAATTTTGTAACACCCCATTCCCAACCTTGTAGGAATTCGGGTCGGAAGGCGTTACCGAAAAACAATACAGTGATCGGGGCGGTGATTATCAAAAAATATTCGGTAAAACAAGTTAACAGGAAATACGAACAAGATCAATTAATTCAATACGAGCTGTGCTTATCCAATTTGGACCAATTTTACTTTTACAAATTATAGGGACTAATCCGTGATTCCAATAAATTATAGGTCCATTTAAGAAATTTAGCTTACTATAATGAAATTCAATCATTAAACAACATGTCCATAAATTTTTACGCAAATCAAAATTCATTTACCAGTCCAAATAAACTATACAATATTTTGTGACCATTTTTCAAATTCCTAGAATTATTACCTAACTTACCACAACACGTACCGATACTAGGGAGGCCGTATCGGTACGCCTATGTCCAGACCATTAAAGCCGTTACAAAACAATAAGTTTGTATCGAAATGGTGACCACCCGTATCAATACGCAATGCATTTAATAATTCTCAGAAATTTAGTGAGTAAGGTTTGTATCGGTATAGTCAAGGAACCGTACCGGTACGGGTTGACCAAGGTTGACCGTTTTGATACATCCTGAGGACCGTAACGATGCAATTAATTTTCTAGATTCCAGTGTTGACTTTCCGTATCGATACGCTCTTTTGACTTACCAATACACTATGTTGATCGTGGTTAACTATGTCTAAATATGCATATCCGTATCGATATGCCATCACCCGTATCGACACGCCCTGCACTAAAATGACAGATTTGCTCTGGGTTTAATCCATCTTAACCTATCAAACGATGTCTAAATGCAACAAAATTTTACCGTCAAGTTGTTATTACATATTTCTACCAGCATGCAAAATTTCATAACATTCCGAATCTATTTACTATGCTTTCACCTTTTTAGCCACTTATGGTAATTTTTACCAATTTTAGCCTTTACCAAAATTCATTTTAGGCCTATAAAAGCATTCTCATAACATGCATGGCATACACACATCAAAATACATATAATTGACTGTCACAACAACTATGCCACCATTCTAGGAGTATGTAAGGGAAATATACATTACTTTAGCCCTTGAAAGACTTGCCAAAAACTTTGATAAAGTTGTCCGATCTCTCAACCACTTTGCTTAACCTGAAAATGCATGAAGGTGAATGCATTAGGCATACTTTTCCTAGTGAGGTAGTCATAAATAATGTTAATAATCAATATGCATTCAAATGCATGCTTCATCAATAATCCAACGGCAATATATTCATTTTCAATAACAATGCAACATTAGCTAATAAGTACATGTCAATGTTTATTATCAATGATTAATTTAGTTCATTTATAACCCTTGGATTGATCAAGATAGTGGATATGCGGATTCCTACGCCTCGCCAAATCAATAATGGTCTAGTCCCTCCGCCTCACCAATATAAAGGTCGTAGCCCAAGGACCGTAGTCCACCCATACCAATGAGCTCATAAATCCTATGGCATGCCAATTGTATCCAATGTCCACTCGAATCCAAGGTCCAGTAAATTTAGGCCAATATTCATTACATTAACAATATCAATAGTTTCAATGATTCAATAGCAATAAGTTGACCCTTAGGTCTTTTTAATGATTCAATGACAATATCAATAAGTTTAATAATTTGGTGACAATGATCAATATCGATGACAACATTTCAATACTTAATGTCCAATGGTCAATGATTTCAATGGTCTTACCATAGCTTACCAACTCACCCTTAAAAGGGGGTTCAATGCAATAACCTTAAAATCCAATGTTAGCTATATCTTAACCAATGAAAATGAAATCGGAAAGGCACCTAGCCTACCCCGAGACTCTGACTACACTCACCTTGATTTTTGAAGCTCTTAAGGCTCCCAAATTACAATTCCTTTGCCTTTAGCTTTAGTAGGAGATGATGGTTGATCTTCCAAAGCTTGAGCTAGTCAAAAGATTAGGTAAATTGTTAAAATCGGAATTAATGATTCAAAATCAATATTCAAGCTTACTAGAGCTCGTAGACAACATTAATTCCATGGAATTAAACTTATAACACGTGGGTTCAACTTCAACTTTTCAAGACCTAATCTTGAAATTAAACTTCAAATATCCATGGAATCCATAAATTGCTTGAGGGGTTTAACTCACCAATCCAAGAGCTTTAATTTGGTGTTTTGAAATCAAAGAAACTCCAAGGATTGGAGTGAGGTGCTTGCTTGAGCTTAGGGAAGAAGATGACAATGGTGGTGTTAGCATAATTTGTTTGATGGAAATGATGATGAAAAGATTGAAGCTTGTCTTGGTTTAGGAAAAGTGTTAAGTTTCACTTCCCTTTCTTTTAATACTAAGTTGCCTGTGATCTTCCCTCATGATTGGTGGCCTCCCAAGCAACCAATAGTATGGTTTCCTAGCTTGGGAGGAAACCTATTTTATTATGATAACAAACTCCAATTCTTTTCCCAAGAATCAGTCATCTTTTATGACATAAATTTCATCATCTTCACGTGATTTAGATCAACCAAGAAGGTGACTTATACCTCAAAATGGTCAAATTAAGAGGATGGTCCCTCAACTTTCCAAAGTTTGCACTTTTACCCCAAAACTTTCAATTTTCACAATTTAGTCACTAAAAGACTTTCAATTCTTTCAAAAACGTCCAAGATCATTAATTATGCTCAATTAAGGTTCAATAAAATACAATTGGGTAAAATAAAGGAGTTAATACATTGATTGGACCATTCCGATACAAAATTTTTGATCACCGGAACCTAATTCCGACTAGACCGGTTTTTGGGGTGTTACAACTTTGCCCCCTTAAGAAAAATGCATCATCGAATTTTCATCTGAACCAAAGAGATGTGGATAGTGTTCCTTCATCAACTCTTCTAGTTCCCAAGTGGCTTCTTCCACTGAGTGACTCCTCCAGAGCACTTTGACTAAAGACACAGATTTCTTATGAAGCCTCTTGACTTCTCTTGCAAGAATCTAGACCGGTTCTTCCTCGTAGGTCAAATCCGGTTGGATCTGCACCTCTTTTGGTTCAATGATGTGCGAAGGTTCAGATCGGTATTTGCGAAGCATGGACATAGGGAAAACATCATGAATCCTACTTAATTTAAGGGTAATGCCAAACGATATGCAACCTGTAGCAACCCTTTTAAAAATTACAAATTAAAATTTTTGAGTTTCTTTTTTGTTTGAAAAAAATATTTGGGAAATGTTTAAAAAAAGAAAATTTTGAAAAAGTTTAAAAATAAAATTTGGGGAGTAGATAAATAGGAGCGTTAAAAGTAATAAATGGGGAGTCGCCATTGATCATTTTAAAAGGGGTAGACCGGACACCATGAAAATAAAAAACAGAGATTCAAAAACTTGGGTCCAGAGTCGGTTACAGATGGGGAAGGATTAGCACCCCCACACCGCCCAAAAATTGGTACCAAAAATATAATTACCGCTTTATTAATATCAAATTTTAAGAATTAAAGTGACATTTAAATTAATATTTGGTTATATGCACGAGTAAATTTTAAGGGCTCCGATGTTCAAAGAATAAACAAAAACTACTATCTACTTCTTAGACTGGTAGTCAAGTTTATCCTTGAAAAAGGGAGCAACGCATTGAATAGTTAATACTTCCGATATGCAAACTTTAATAAACATGATAATTAATTATTAATGGCAAATAAATATGACAAATAATTATAAATGTGATTAAATACATAAATAAAAATAAAAATAATATAATATAATATACAATATATTATCATATAAAACGTTTAAAAACAACATATAAAATAATATATGTTACATATAAAGTACATAAATAAAAAAAATCAATAATACAATATAAAGCTAGGGACCAAATAATCATTCAACAAAATATTCAAGGCATAAATTGAATAAAAAATAAATAAGAAGGATTAAATTATAAATACTACAAAAGGGCAGGGGTCAAAGGGGAAATTTTCCAATGGTTCTCGGACCGAAATGAACAAAAACAAAATTTAGGGACGAAATAAGAATAAAATAAAGCTCATTTAAAGATGGTGACCGAAATGTAAAAAATGAAAATGAGAGGGAATGCGGAGCAAAAGTCAAAGGGGCGGAGGGATTTAAATGATTTAAATTGCCCATTTTTTTTAACCAGGCTACTATAAAAGCCAACAAATTTTTTTAAAACTCATTTTTACCCATTTGATAAAAAAGAAGGGTTTCTCTCTGAAATGCTAGATGAACACCGGCCGGTGTTCATCACGGCCTCCGAGCACCGCATAAACCCAGATTATGGGTCCTGTGCGCCGCTGTGCGTCGCTGTATATTGGCACCGAAATTTGAAAAAAAAAACTAGCTCTTTTTCTTTTTTTAAAATGAAACCAAGTTCGAAAGGAAACCCCTTTTTATCGAAAAAAACCTATTAAAAAAGGCAGACGAAAGGAGGAAGGGATGATTTGGTGCCGTTCCTTGTGCATCGCCCTCGGCCGTTGAAGCTAACGGCGGCCCGAGACTCAGAGGTATAAACCCTAATCCCTCATTTCCTTTTATATATATTTTTTGTATTTTGATCTTTTGTGTTTCGAATATGGACTGGAAAAAAGATTTACCTTTAAAGTTTAAAGGTTTTTTTATTCTTTTTATTGCTGATAAAAAACTTCTTTACAATAGATTTTAGTTTGGATTTTATATCCGAATATACATGCATAATAAAAGAATAAAATGAACCTAATCCATACTGTTGATCTAAAATTTGCCCATACTAATATGATATTTGCTCTTTTTTGTTTTGTGCATGTCCGAGTGGTTGGGAGTCGGTGTACGGCGGAGCGGCCACGTGGACGGAGAAGGTGGAAAGCAATCGCGATTTGATCTGAGCCATTGGATTAGATCTGATCCAACGGCTAAGATCTTATTGGATGGTCAAGATCACTTCTGGGGAGGCGCGAGATGATGACACGTGGCTCGAAAATATCAAGATGGTCAACGCGTGTACGCCACGCGCGTGTGGGAGTCCAACAGCCCCGAGCGTGTATCTCACGCGGCATGATGGTGGGTCATCTTGGCTCGATCATGGCCTTTGGATCACCATCTGATCCAATGATTATCAGCCGGCTGCACAAATTAAAGAAAGGATATTAGAGTAGGGTTCAAATATTTAGGGTTTTTAGGTTTCTTTTGGGCCAAACGGGCCAGCTGGTTTTGTAAATAATAAATGGGTTTGTAATTAAACATTTGACTAGACTATAATATGATTTGGGTTTTATTAATATGATCTGTTTATATATATATATATATAATAATAAATACAAGCATATATAAACGTATACATACATAGACACATATATAATACATACATGCAATACATATAATAATAATACATATAAAAACGTATAAATACATACATACGTACGTACTATACTATATGCATAAGCCTGATAATAATAATAATAATAATATAGGGATCACACACATCTATATAAATAAAAACAACAAATACATACGTACCTTAATATATGCAAGCAACATATGATATTGATAAACATTACATTACACATATAATAAACACACATTCAAACATAAGTATAATACATGCATACTACCATATATATAAACTATTATAATTAATTAATATTGCTATAATATTTACAACCCGGACAAAAATGAGTGATTACAACTGCCCCTCTTTGCTTGTTCTTGTGAAATAAGAACAAAGCAAAGACCAAAAAGCACTCATTTTTGTCCTACTTCCACGCTTCGATCCTGAATCACCACACACTGAAGGTCCTACTGATGGCTCAAAAATCTTGGAGTTATGCATTGGAAGTCTTACTAATTGCTTGAATCACCACGCACTAAGGGTCTTGCTGATGTATGGACGATACTAATTTCCTCAAATCACCAAGCATTGGAGGTCTTATTGATGGTTTGAAGATCATAACACCATGAACTGAAAGTCTTACTGTTTGCTCAAATCACCCTGCACTGGAGGTCTTACAGATGCTCGAACTATATTAAAGCCATGCACTGAAGGTCTTACTAGTTGCTCGAAGCTTGAAGCTGTTCTTCTCATTTGAAATTCTTCAATCTTCTACTAAAGTTTGGAGTTTGAAATTGTTCTTCTCATTTGAAATTCTTCATTCTCCGAGGTCCAAGTCGTTTCTTCTCATTTGAAATTCTTCATTCCTCAATTAAAATTGCTAAAGGTTGAAGCTATTCTTCTTATTTGAAATTCTTCAATCTTCTATTAAAGTTTGGAGTCTGAAGTTGTTCTTCTCATTTGAAATTCTTCAATCTTCTACTAAAGTTTGGAGTTTGAAATTGTTCTTCTCATTTGAAATTCTTCATTCTCCGAGGTCTGAAGCTGTTCTTCTCATTTGAAATTCTTCATTCCTCAATTAAAATTGCTAAAGGTTGAAGTTGTTCTTCTTATTTGAAATTCTTCAATCTTCTATTAAAGTTTAGAGTCTGAAGTTGTTCTTCTCATTTGAAATTCTTCATTCTCTAAGGTCTGAAGTTGTTCTTCTCATTTGAAATTCTTTATTCCTCAATTGATGTGGAAGGTTGAAGTTGTTCTTCTCATTTGAAATTCTTCAATCTTCTATTAAAGTTTAAAGTCTGAAGCTGTTCTTCTCATTTGAAATTCTTCATTCCTCAATTGATGTTTTTAATGATTTTTCTAAAAATAAACAGAATAAATTAATGATGTGGGTTAGCATGCCCCTAACTTAAGGATGTCTAATTACTCATGATGCATGAATGATTCAAATTAAGGACCACTTGAGATGAGCTAATCATCAAGGAAGCTCAAGGTTTCTTGTATTAAGGTTCTTTCTGCGGCAAACATGACCCATCTTAAAGTCGGGTTCAAATCTTTGCAAATCTCCTTGTTCCAAAGCTTTCTAGGTTCTCACTTTGGAATGTCTTTTGAGTTCTAGCTCTGAAATGTCTTTTCCAGTGAATGGATTGACCAGCTTCTTGCCCCAACAAAATTTGCCCCAAAAATTTTGTTGTTCATCTAATTTTCAACTCGCTCAATAGCAAAAAATTTTAAGCTCTATACTTCTTTGGTCCATATTGATTTGACTCAATGTACAAATGATCTCGTCATGTGAACAAATGACATCCCATTAATTTCTTCCATTCTTGAATCAGTGATATAAAGTTTTCCCCCTTTTTCAACTGTTAGGCTAAAAATGCTTTAAACTCATTTAATACAAAAACTATGAGTTTTTAAAAAATCTTATGCAAAAATATTGTGTAAAGCAAACCCTATTTTCAAAATTTCAGGGCAAAATTGCTTTGAACTCATTTCAATGCACAAAGTATGAAGATAAGTTTTAAAGTCTTATTTTAATGCAAGAACATCATGTAAAGTCAACCTTATTTCAAAATTTAGGGCAAAAAATGCTTTGAATGCGAAAACTATGAAGATGAGTTTTAAAATCTTTTTAATGCAAAAATATTGTGTAAAGTCTACCCTATTTTCAAAATTTAGAGCAAAAAGGGCTTTAAGCTCATTTCAATTGAAAACTTATGAGGATGAGCTAGAAAAAGAAAAATAATTGAAAAGAACTTTAAAAATGAGATCAAAATTAAACACTCAAATATTATGTGCAAGGGTGCTTTTGTTGCAAATTAGCAAAGATCAACCCAAGTGAAGCTTATGTTTAAAGGAACGTGAGGGTTGCGGTGACACGTGCTCATGTGAAGTCCCTTCTGGGTTATTAGGTTTCTGAAAGGAACATTTCCCATACCTAATTTCTATCCCATTTTAGTGGCCCTCTTGAGCCTCACTAACTCACCGTGCCCCATTCTTCCCTCATTTAGATGTCGATCAGGCACTTGAAGCTTGACGTTCCTTGAAGAAAGGTTAACCCTTAAAGGTGGAATGTGATCTAAAGACCAAATTATCCAACTTAGATATCTATATATGATCTGAATGGTCTTTGTAGGCTTGTAATGTAGGCTATGGCTCATGGTTATGAAAGAAAGAATATATAGGCCCAAAATAAGTGTTTAAGGGTGATGAAACCAAGGATCATTTCTTCTTGGTGAAATATCCTCTCTGCACTTGTTGATCGAAATGTGCTCAAAAAAAAAAAAAACTTCTTTGATTTATTTCTTGGATCGCTCTAGACTGCCTACTTTTGGGGGTTTCACCCTAGAGTTCATTTCCTCTCGTGTAGCTGGCATCTTGAATAAATGTTGATGTGCTTTTATTCAATTGTAATTAAATCTTCAAGGCTTTAATGTCCTTTGTTGCACTTTCTAGCTTGGTGCTGTAATTCTTGACTGTGACAATCTTTCTTATTGGCAGACTATCAATTTGGTTGAGCAAGTCTTTTTAAGCAAAAATTTATCTTACCAACTTACTCTAATGTTTCTCTGGTCTTTGTATCTAGTGCATCGATTTTCATTTCTTGCACTTATTCATGAAGCATCGTCTTCGTAATGTGGTCAAATTGGGCAACCTCGATTCGCGAACAAAATCCTCATCCTCTTTGCCCCCAGTGTGAGGGTGATCCTTGGTCTGGGTTCTAACGAAAAGAAACAATCAGGCTCAAAGAGGGACATCAAATGGATATTTTTCTTATTTGTGAAAAGGAGTGAAGGAATGCCACTCGTCATCCCATACATGGATATCAAAATAGTCTTCAAAGGGTAGAAGTTTAGGGTCAACACTCGATTCAAGGCCCTTAAACGACCAAAATGCCTGAGAGGGGAATTCACTCAATGGGATTGCCCATTATCTGAACACTCATTTCGTTCCTCTCATTTGCCCAAATAGAACAAAAGATGTTCACATTTGCAGTGTCCTTGCAGTATTTCTTTTCCCTAAACATAAGTTGCTCAAAATTAAAGTTACTTTCGCAGTTAATATTTGGGTTTCTAAAATATGTACAGATATGTATAGGAAGACAAAAATATCCCATAACTATGAATGAAATGTATAAAAATCAAAGAATGAAAAAAATGTTTTCTAAATAACAAAATGAAATTTACATTATGACTAAAATGACTACACTCAGACATTTGAAAAAAACCTATATCTTAACTCATTGATTTCTTTTGCATTTTCCCAAATGCACAGGGATCAACGGTTTTGAGTTGCCTTTACCGGTAGTCGTTTCCTCCGGACTAGCTGTACCATTCCCCTAGGTACAATCAGTTTATACCAATCATGAAATTGGATTTTTCCAAAGGATTTATTTTCCTTTGACCATTCGTAAAAATGGATTTTCGATGGATATTTGAATTATCCATTGTCTTAAACTTTACCGTGTTTAACCACGTTATGCCAACATTTTTGTCGGACTTGCCAAACCCCAACATAATAATTTCTAAGGTTTGCTCTCAAGTTTATAGGGTGGCTTTTTGATGCCCCACTGATTTGAATTTTCTTCTCGATCAATGTCATTTTAGGTCCAAATGATAACAATTTTGAAGATGGTGTGGTGGCAAACTTGAGGTGGTAGATATGTGTGGCTGAGTGATTCAGTGATTAATGGATATGAGGCTGGGTAGTGAAAGTTTTGGAGAATGGTGATGCTCGTGCTTTGGTGGAAGGCTATGGAGAAAAAAATATCTGTGAGTTTTTTGGAATGTCGGGTGATTATGAAAAAATGGGTTAGTGGATCTGGAAAATGGTGATCCAACAGTGAGGCTCCCCTCCCAATTGGCAACAAAAATTATGCAATGACTGCACATGAATGCTTTATTGAATCAAATTAAAGACTTGAACAATATTAATATCATGATTGGTTGCATCATAAAAATGTATGAAGCAACCTAAATATGTCATGATGTAAGAATGAATGCGAATGAGGTGCTAATTCTCGAACAGTCCTTATAAAGACTTCTGTTTAACGGAGCATATGTCTGATTGCAAGAAGTTGAAAATGAATTAAGATAAATATTGACTTCTTTTCTTGAGATCTTGACTTTGGAAAACACAGATTGCACGTCTTAATGTCATCTTTAGCGTCTTAATGTCATCTCAAATGATAACAATTTTGAAGATGGTAGGCACACTAGTCATTCTCCACTTATGTTACTTCAAGGATTTGCTCGCGTGCTTTGGTGGAAGGCTATGGAGAAACAACCTATGTGCTTTGGAGCTTTTGGGAAGGCCATTAGGCTCCCCTCCCAATTGGCAACAAAAATGATGCAATGGTAAAATGCTTTATTGAATCAAAAAAGTCCATTCTTCATAAAAATTCTAAATATGGTCCAAATGAATAGAACTTTAAACAATGCATCCAAGCAAGGCAGATCTTGACAGTCCAACTTAAAGGATTTTATTTAAAATTAAAACTTTCAGATATAGTAAAAGGTTTAATGTAAGATTCTTGTAAGAGTTCAACTAAAATTTCAAAAAATGAGGCTTTTGAACTATTTAGAAAAATATTTGAAACACATTAGTAATATTTTTTTAAAATTTCAAAAGGGGTCAAAATATTTGAATGTTTAAAGGGGCTGAATGTGAAGATTTCAAAATATGAGGAATTATGGCCCCTACTGGATTCGATGAGGACCCGCCTCTATGTTCGAGTTACACCGTCTCTGACTCTAACATATGCCTCACCATCAAACTTTTTTCTCTACTTGTCCTCATTCAGTCCAATTTGATACTATAGCATTATCGCTCCTAGCATCGCATACATCTCTCCTATCTCGAATGTCTTCTAAATTGGACCATTCTCGAATCAACACCATGTATGACATGGTATGAATGCAAATAAAGGTCTTAATTCCATAGATGATCACCCTAGAACAACTTTCATCGAATATAAAAAGGTTCTCATTTCAGAAGATAAAACATGTTCTTCTATAGGTAGGCTTCAACTCTTCTAACTCCTTGATTGCTTCAAGCAGATGAAAAGACCTCGATCCCTCTTTTACCTTCAAGATAACAAAAGGATAGAGCGGTTTAGTTCTCACGGTTGTCATCTTTACTCGGCTTAGTTTTCATAGAAACCTCGGTTCTTCTTTTCATCATCGGATTCGATAAATAGATAAAGAGTTGTGGTTGACATCTTCATTTGGTTTGGTCACTCTTGAGTATCGATGTTGATTCCACATGTTTTATCTTTGCCTTGAGATAATTCTCATTCATGATGAAAATTTTCTAATCTGAGTGATCAACTTGAAAATCAACCCTTTATTGTATAATGTAGATGCAAATAAAAATGTAAAACAAAATAAAACATAATAAGAAATAAGTCAATGTCAGATAAAAATATGTAAATAAAGAAATAAGATTGAAAAATTAAATAAGTCATCGAACAATAACCCTATTTAAAATCTAAAACACCTAGGGTATCCACATGGCTCTAAAGGGGTAAGCTTTCTACGTTCTCTATATGCAATTTTGGTGCTAAAAGGGGACCCATTATAGGCTCCCGATCATCACCCATTATAGGCTCCTTTCAATCGAGTTCAATTCAGGGGACCCATTCGCTATGTCCATACGGGGAAACAATATTCCCATGAAAACATAGAGCAGTAGAGCCCCGAAGGAACTTGCTAGGCCCGTACGGAGGAACAATATCCCCTCGAAAGCAATAGCTTTTTCCCCTCACTTAAACAAACATGCTTATATGTTAATTTTAAATGCTTTAAAATAGACTCACACCTATAAACAAATATTATCTTAATCATCACTTTAATTTACAATCTCAAATATTAATAAAGCGATAATACATTTTCTTTAGAAAAAAGGCCTAACTCTCTTTTTGTGAAAAAATTGTCCCCAGCAGAGTCGCCAAGCTATAGCGGCCCTTTTAAAAATTACAAATCAAAATTTTCGAGTTTCTTTTTTGTTTTAAAAAAATATTTGGGAAATGTTTAAAAAGAAGAAAATTTTGAAAAAGTTTAAAAATAAAATTAGGGAATAGATAAATAGGAGCATTAAAAGTAATAAATGGGGAGTCGCCACTGATCATTTTAAAAGGGGTAGACCGGACACCATGAAAATAAAAAACCAAAGATTCAAAAACTTGGGTCTGGGAGTCGTTTACGGATGGGGAAGGATTAGCACCCCCACACCGCCCAAAAATTGGTACCAAAAATATTATTACCGCTTTATTAATATCGAATTTTAAGAATTAAAGTGACATTTAAATTAATATTTGGTTATATGCGCGAGTAAATTTTAAGGGCTCCAATGTTCGAAGAGTAAACAAAAACTACCATCTACTTCTTAGACTGGTAGCCAAGTTTATCCCCGAAAAAGGGAGCACCACATTGAATAGTTAATACTTCCGATATGCAAACTTTAATAAACATGATAATTAATTATGAATGGCAAATAAATATGACAAATAATTGCAAATGTGATTAAATACATAAACATAAAAATATATAGTATAATATACAATATATTATCATATAAAACGTTTAAAACAACACATAAAATAATATATGTTACATATATAGTACATAAATAAATAAAAAACAATAATACACATATAAAGCTACGGACCAAATAATCATTCAACAAAATATTCAAGGCACAAATTGAATAAAATAAATAAATAATAAGGATTAAATTATAACTACTACAAAAAGGGCAGGGGTCAAAGGGGAAATTTTCCAATGGTTCTCGGACTGAAATGAAGTAAAACAAAATTTAGGGACGAAATAAGAATAAAATAAAGCTCATTTAAAGATGGTGACCGAAATGTAAAAAATGAAAATGAGAGGGAATGCGGAGCAAAATTCAAAGGGGCAGAGGGATTTAAATGATTTAAATTGCCTATTTGTTTTAACCAGGCTAAAATAAATGCCAACAAATTTTTTTTTAAAACTCATTTTTTACCCATTTGATAAAAAAGAAGGGTTTCTCTCTAAAATGCTAGATGAACACCGGCCGGTGTTCATCACGACCGCCGAGCGCTGCCGCATAAAACCCAAATTTTGGTTGTGCGCCGCCATGCGGCGTCGTATATCGGTGCTGGAATTTGAAAAAAAACTAGCTCTTTTTTTTAAACGAAACCAAGTTCGAAAGGAAACCCCATTTTTATAAAAAAAAACTATTTAAAAAGGCAGACGAAAGGAGAGGATGATTTGGTGTCGTTCCTCGGCGCACCGCCCTCGGCCGTTGAAGCTAACGACGGCCTAAGACTTAGAGGTATAAACCCTAATCCCTCATTTCCTCTATAAATATTTTTGTATTTTGATCTTTTGTGTTTCGAATATGGACTGGTAAAAAGATTTACCTTCAAAGTTTAAAGGTTATTTTTGTTCTTTTTATTGCTGATAAAAAACTTCTTTAAAATCGATTTCAGTTCAGATTTTATATCCAAATATACATGCATAATAAATGAATAAAATGGACCTAATCCATACTGTTGATCTGAAATTTGCCCATACTGATCTAATATTTGATTTGTTTTGTTTTGTGCATGTCCGAGTGGTTGGGAGCCAGTGAACGACGGTGCGAGAGTTCCGGCGGAGCGTCCACGTGGACGGAGAAGGTGGAGAGCAATCGCCCAAATTCAATCTGAGCAGTTGGATTAGATCTGGTCCAACGGCTAAGATCTTGCATGGATTGGACGGTCGAGATCAATTTTAGGGAGGCACGAGATGTCGACACGTGGCTTGGAAATATACAGATGGTCAGCGCATATATGCCACGCGTGCGTGGGAGTCCAACATCCCCGAGCATATATCTCACGCGGCAGATGGTGGGTCATCTTGGCTCGATCATGGCCGTTGGATCACCATCTGATCTAACGGTTATCAGCTGGCTGCACAAATTAAAGAAAGGATATTAGAGTAGGGTTCAGATATTTAGGGTTTTTAGGTTTCTTTTGGGCCAAACGGACCAGCTGGTTTTGTAAATAATAAATGGGTTTGTAATTAAACATTAGACTGGACTATAATATGATTTGGGTTTTATTAGTATGATCTGTTTATATATATAATAATAATAATAAATACATGCATATATAAACGTATACATACATAGGCACATATATAATACATACATGCAGTACATATACTAATAGCACATATAAAAATGTACACACTCATGCATACGTACTATACTATAAGCATACGCCTAATAATAATAATAATATAGGGATCACACACATCTGTATAAATAAAAACAACAAATACATACGTACCTTAATATATGCAAGCAACATATGATATTGATAAACATTACATTACACATATAATAAACACACATTCAAACATAAGTATAATACATGCATACCACCATATATATAAACTAGTATAATTAATTAAAATTGCTAAAATATTTACAACCTGGACAAAAATGAGTGATTAGACAATCGGGCCAACTTTTTCAACAACCTTAAAGGGTCCAATGAATCGGGGACTCAATTTCCTTTTCTTGCCAAACCTCAGAATCTTCTTCCACGGTGATACTTTGAGGAAGGCCTTTTCACCAACCTCGTATTGGATGTCCCTTCTTCTTAGATCAGCATAAGCTTTTTGTCGGTCAAAGGCTGCCTTCAAGTGATCATGGATGATGGTAACCCGTTCTTCGGTTTCCCGAAGTAGTTTAGGACCTAACATCTTACCTTTACCGAGTTTAGACCAACATAGAGGAGTTCTGCAACGTCTGCCATACAACGCCTCAAAAGGTGTCATTCCGTTGGAAGCTTGGTAATTGTTGTTGTAGGCAAACTCGACAAGGGATAGGGATTTCTCCCAAGATCCATCGAAATCGATGATAGATGCTCGAAGCATGTCTTCTAGAATCTAAAATGGAAGATTTTAATAACAAGGTTTGTTTGTACGGGTTCGATGGAAGGAGGTTTTAATATTTACCTAAATTACCCTTTCTAACTAGTCGTCAGACTGGGGGTGGAATGCAGCACTAAGGTTTACTCTGGTGCCCAGAGCTTCTTGCAACGATATCTAAAATCGAGAGGCAAATCGTGGGTCCCAATCAGAGATGATAGTTTTTGGCACTCCATGAAGCCTCACAACTTCCTTAACGTACAAGTCAGCTAGCTTTGGAAGACCGTAGTCGATTCTAACCGGTAAAACGTGAGCTGACTTGGTGAAATGATCTACAATGACCCATATAGCATCGTGCTTGGTGAGAGTTATAGGAAAACCACAAATGAAGTTCATGGTAATCATCTCCCACTTCTATTTCAGTAGATCGATAGGTTGCAATAGGCTGATGGGCACACGATGCTCAGCTTTGACATGCTGGCATGTAGGGCACTTATTCACGAAATCAACTATGGCTTGTTTCATGCCTGGCCACCAATAGAGTTCCCGAAGATCCTTTTACATCTTAACGAAACCTGGGTGTACGGAGAAAGAGCTTGAGTGAGCTTCTTTCAGAATATCAGCACGAAGAGTTTCATCGTTGGGTACACAGATCCAGTCACAGTAACATAGGATACCTTTAGAATTACTTCTGAAGTCAAGTCCATCTCCACTATGCTTCTTGGAAACAATAGACTGTAATTGAGGATCTTGATCCTGATGAGTCTTGATTCTCGATACGATGGTAGACTGAACTTAGAGTTCAGCTACGAGACAACGGTGCTTTCGAAGGTAGAAATGTGCAGTACTAGCACGAGGGGCTATGAAGCAACGAGCATTCAATGGGTTTGATATAATAACAATGTAGGGTTTGATGGTCAATGACAATACTTACAAGGCTGAGGTTTGCGGCTGAGCACATCAACTACAACGTTGGCCTTGCCCGGGTGATAATCAATAACTAGGTCATAGTCTTTAAGGAGTTCCATCCATCTCCGTTGCTGAACATTTAACCCCTTTTGAGTCAGAAGATACTTGAGACTCTTATGGTCGGTGAAGAGGTAGCATTTTCCCCATAAAGTTAATGCCTCCAGACTCTTTAAGAAGTTTCATCCATAAATAAATATTTTAAGTCATAAAATTTGATTTAATTTTATTTTGCGACCATTTTGTTAGGGTTTAAGTCGTGCATGTCTAAATGGGCTTTACAGTGGACCCGTTGGAATTTTAACCGAGTAAAAAGACTTCAAATTGCGTTTAAGCTGTATAATCATATTCAAAAGCCCATAATCAAATATTTTAACTCATAAAATTGGATTTAATCTTATTTTGTCGTCGTTTTCATGGGTTTAAGGCGTGCATCTAAATGGGCTTTATAGTGGACCCATTGGATTTTAACCGAGTAAAAAGTTCTAAAATTGACATTAAACTGTATAATCATGTTCAAAAGCCCATAACTAAATATTTTAAGTCCTAAAATTTGATTTAAACTTATTTTGTGGCCGTTTTGTTGGGAAATGGGCTTTACAGTGGACCATTGGTATTTTAATCGAGTAAAAAGTTCTAAAATTGAGGTTAAGCTATATAATCATATTCAAAAGCCCATTAAAAATATTTTAACTCATAAAATTTGATTTAATCTTATTTTGTGGCCGTTTTGTTGTGTTTAAGGAGTGCATGTCTAAATGAGCTTTACAGTAGACCCGTTGGAATTTTAACCGAGTAAAATTTTTTGAAAATGAGGTTAAGCTATATAATCATGTTCAAAAGCCCATAACTAAATATTTTAAGTCATAAAATGTGATTTAGTCTCATTTTTAGTCGTTTTATTGGGGTTTATGGCGTGCATGTCTAAATGGGCTTTGTAGTGAACCCGTTGGAATATTAACCGAGTAAAAAGTTCTAAAATTGAGGTTAAGCTATATAATCAGGTTCAAAAGCCCATAACTAAATATTTTAAGTCATAAAATGTGATTTAATCTTATTTTTCGGTTGTTTTGTTGGAGTTTAAGGCGTGCATGTCTAAATGGGCTTTGCCGTGAACCAGTTGGAATTTTAACCAAGTAAAAAGTTCTAAAATTGAGGTTAAGTTAGATAATCATGTTCAAAAGCCCATAACTAAATATTTTAAGTCATAAAATGTTATTTAATCTTATTTTTTTGTTTGCTTTATTGGGGTTTAAGACGTGCATGTCTAAATGGGCTTTACAGTGGACCCGTTGGAATTTTAACCGAGTAAAGAGTCTTGAAATTGCGTTTAAGCTGTATAATCATATTCAAATGCCCATAATCGAATATTTTAACTCATAAAATCCGATTTAATCTAATTTTGTGGTAAATGGGCTTTAGTGGATGACAAGTGGAATTTTACCCGTTGGAAAAGTTTTTTTTTTAAGAAATAATCATATTCAAAAGCCTATCAATAAAAAAACCCTCTAAAATTTGATTTAACCAATTTTGTGGAGGGGTGTCTAGTAAAAAGGGGAAAAAGAGAGTCTCAAAGTATCATTATTAATTTTAAAAATGAAAGTCAAATCAATGGTAGAAAAATTACTAAAATTAAAAGGATGACATGATTTAATCATCAAATTTTGGTTTTATTTTAAATTTTGATCTAAATGGGACAAATTGAGTAAAAAGTTCTAAAATTGAGGTTAAACTATATAATCATGTTCAAAAGCCCAAAAATAAAAATTTTAAGTCATAAAATTTGATTTAATCTTATTTTGCGGCCATTTTGTTGGGGTTTAAGTCGTGTATGTCTGAATGGGCTTTATAGTGGACCTGTTAGAATTTTAACCGAGTAAAAATTCTTGAAATTGCGTTTAAGCTGTATAATCATATTCAAAAGCCCATAATCAAATATTTTAACTCATAAAATTTGATTTAATCTTTTTTTGTCATCGTTTTCTCGAGTTTAAGGAGTGCATGTCTAAATGGGCATTATAGTGGACTCGTTGGAATTTTAAGTAAGTAAAAAGTTCTAAAATTGAGGTTAAAATGTATAATCATGTTCAAAAGCCCATAAATAAATATTTTAAGTCCTAAAATTTTACTTAATCTTATTTTGTGGATGTTTTGTTGGTGTTAAGGCGAGCATGTCTAAACGGGCTTTATAGTGGACGTTGGAATTTTAACAAAGTAAAATGTTCTAAAATTGAGGTTAAGCTATATAATCATATTCAAAAGCCCATTATCAAACATTTTAACTCATAAATTTTTATTTGATCTTATTTTGTTGCCGTTTTGTTGGGTTTAAAGCGCGCATGTCTAAATAGGCTCTACAGTGGACCTGTTGGAAATATAACCGAGTAAAAAGTGCTAAAATTGAGGTTATGCTATATAATCATATTCAAAAGCCCATAATCAAATATTTTAACTCATAAAATTTGATTTAATCTTATTTTGTGGCCGTTTTGTTGGGTTTAAGATGTGCATGTCTAAATGGGCTTTACAGTAGACCCGTTGGAATTTTAACCGAGTGAAAATTTTTAAAAATGAGGTTAAGCTATATAATCATGTTCAAAATCCTCTAACTAAAAATTTTAAGTCATAAAATGTGATTTAATCTTGTTTTGCGGCCGTTTTGTTGGGGTTTATGATGTGCATATCTAAATGGGCTTTGTAGTGATCCCGTTGGAATTTTAACCAAGTAAAAAGTTCTAAAATTGAGGTTAAGCTATATAATCAGGTTCAAAAGCCCATAACTAAATATTTTAAGTCATAAAATATGATTTAATCTTATTTTTGTTCGTTTTGTTGAGGTTTAAGGCGTGTATGTCTAAATAGGCTTTATAGTGGACCCGTTGGAATTTTATCCGAGTCAATAGTTCTAAAATTGAGGTTAAACTATATAATCATATTCAAAATCCCATTATCAAATATTTTAACTCATAAATTTTTATTTAATCGTCGTTTTGTTGGGTTTAAAGCGTGCATGTCTAAATGGGCTTTACTGCTGACCCGTTGGAATTTTAATTGAGTAAAAAGTTCTAAAATTGAGGCTAAGCTATATAATCATATTCAAAGTCCATAACCAAATATTTTAACTCATAAAATTTGATTTAATCTTATTTTGTGGTCGTTTTGTTGGTTTTAATGCGTCCATGTCTAAATGGGCTTTATAGTGGACCTGTTGGAATTTTTTTTGAGAAAGGTGGGCCTCATTAAAAACCCCTCTAAAATCACTTGTGATCCAAAGGTCCCAAGTGAGCACCTATGGGGAAAAGAGTACCCAAATGTATTAATTCGAATGAGAATAAATCTCATTAGTTACAATATCATGCAGATACATAGGATAGTCCGAAGAGAAAGAAATAGAGGATATAGTCCGTAAAGCCCTAAAAGCAAGAGAATGGGCAGCAATGTTCATCGTCCTAGGTACAAAACGTACTGAAAAATCATCTACATCAGCAAGTAGAAGGCGAATTTGCTCAATAATTGTGCTCATAGTAGATAAATTAGTAGATTGTCGATTGATTTTGTTAGCTACTATAGCAGAATCAATCTCAATTTCAAGCTTGGACCATCCTCGATCACGAGCCAAACAAATGCCGGCAATGATTGCTTGTGCTTCAGCCGAGGAAGCATATGAGCAATTGGACAAAGGTTGAGCGAGACCACCGACGACAGTGCCGCTAGTGTAACGCGCTATGACTCCCACTGCAGCCACTTTGGTCAGAGGGTCAAAAGCCCCATCAATATTGATTTTAAAAAATCCTTCTCTAGGTGGTTGCCATCATGGGGGAGCAAGGGTCGGTTCTCCTGACGTCCGTGGGGATGATCTGGTTGAAGTGGTCGCTGCGTAGTCCCAAAGAATTCCCTGAGAATTGATAACTGTAATCCAAGGGGGTTGGAGTCTATGGTTATGAATCCAATCATTTTGTCTATTCCAGATGTTCCAAAGAACTGTTAGAAAGAGAGCAAATGATTGAATTGGCAGACATGCGGCCCCTTCCTTAAGCCATGTTAATGTGGAGTATGAATGACTGTAGATGAGGGAATTTGGAAAGCATGCCAATCGTAGTGCTTCAGATGCACCAGGGCATTCACATATAGCATGTATTGTAGTTTCCAGACTCTGACAACACATTTGGCAGATCCCTAGCTCGATACCTGCTGCCTGCAGCTTATGCCCAGATGAGAGAGCATCATGGCCCATCCGTCATCCAAAAGAATAAATCTTTGGAAGGACCGGTAGTTTAGAAATAGCTTTCCAAATACGAGATGGCATGTTAACTAGTGTAGGTGGTCGTTGGATGTACAAATATCTAGATTTAACCGAATAGATGCCAAAGTCATGATTCACCCAAAGAACAGAATCAGTGGCATCATTGATAATGGGAACATTTGAGCACTGTGTCAGCATCAACTCTATCAAAATAATGACAAACTTTAGACTCATCCCATCGTGGTTGCCCCAATAACATAAAGTCACAGCATCTAATTGGAAGCTCATCGTTATCCTCATACTCACAATATAAATTGATTGTAGACTCACCCCCAGTTGTTAGTGTGCACACGAATATTGCTATTCACTCCTGGTCTCTTAAGGAAACCAGAACACAGTTGCTTCATTGTCTGAGTAAGGCCTTTCCATGCAAAAGAGTCCTTTTCTTGGTCTCAGCCTCAAAAAATGTTCCCTAGAGGGAAAGTATTTTGCCCTAAAAATTTGAGTAAGAAGAGAGTTTGGTTTAGTAATGAATCGCCAAATTTGCTTTCCAAGAAGGGCTATGTTGAAGAGATGCATATCACGAAAACCAACGCCCCCCACAGACTTTGGTGAACAAATAATGTCCCAAGGGATCATCGACTAACCTCGTTTATTATTTTTCCCAGACCACCAGTAACTTCGGATAGACTTGGTCATATCTTCAATTATGTGTTTTGAGAGTAGGTAGCAAGACATCACGTATTGTGGCAAAGATTGAATCACAAACTTGATAAAGACCTCTGGACCACTGTACGAGAGAATGTGTTTATTCCAATTTGACATACATGAATTTACTTTATCCCTGGCAAAGCCAAGCGATGCAATTTTTTTTTCTGGATAAGAAATGGAATTCCAAGATAGATCCTTGGGTCATCCACTTCCTAGACCCGAAGAATATCATAAATTGCCTGCTTATGAGCAAGAGGAGTTCTTGGGCTAAAGAATATCATCGATTTGTCAAAGTTTATTGCTTGACCAGAGGATGAGGCATATAAATGTAAGATATCTTTTAAATGTGAAGCCTTTGTGATGTCATTACGAATAAAGACCATGCTATCATCGGCAAAAAGTAGGTGATTTACACGAGGCTCATGATGACTAGCGTAAAGGCCCAAAAGTCAACCTGCTTGTTGCTCGGCGATGAGGGTAGCCGAGAGTCCTTTAGTACAAATAAGGAATAAGAAGGGAAAGAGATGGTCACCCTGTCTGAAGCCACGTTGGGGGTAGAACACTGGTGAGAGAGAGCTGTTTACACGAGCGGTGAAGGAGACAAAGGAGATACATCTCATGAGGATATCAACCTAAGAATCTGCAAATCTTATTTTAAGCACAATCTACTGGAGGAAGGACCACTTTAGAGACAATTTTATAGAGAACTGTGCAAAGACTAATTGGCCGTAGCTGTCGCATAGTGGTAGGTTTTTTGACCTTTGGAATTAGAACCAGCACCGTTCAATTTATTGTAGCCATATCTGCATTCCTAGATAAAACGGCCTGACACAGATTGATGACGTCCTGACCAACAGTATCCAGTGTTGACGGTAAAACCCGCTAGGTAGTCTGTCATGGCCGGGGGCTTTTTTAGGATTTATATCTTGAAAAGCAGAGAGAAATTAAATTTCCGTGAAAGGCCTAGTTAGGGAAGCATTAATTTCCGACGTAATCAAAGGGGTAATGTTTTCAAGGATCTTTGGCGAGATTGATGGGTCGGACGTTGAAAATAGTTCCTGAAAGTAATCAGTGACTATTCCCATGACATCTTCCTAATTTTCTCTCCAGACATTTGAGGAGTCAAATAACCCTGAATGTTATTTTTATTTCTTCTTTCATTTGCACGAGCATGGAAGAAAGACGTATTCTTATCACCCTGAGCGAGCCAAGTTATTCTGGATCGTCGAGCCCAATAAGCTTCTTGGGTATCAAACAGGTGTCGAAGTTCTACTTTAGCTGCTAGGAAAGATTTCTCCTCGGCAGTAGAGAGTCACCTTTGAAGATATGAATTAATATATTTGTTCAACTCCGCAATGTGAACATGAGAGTTTTTGCGTTGTTGTGCCTGTCAATCTTTAGGCAAGTGCTGATTGCTCGTAATTTGGATAACGTAGAGCCAAGTGTAGTGGACCAGACATTTTGGATTAAAGATATGCAATCAGAGTTATTGGCCCAACAGCTTTCAAAACGAAAGTGGTCATTGCTTGCCACAAAAGGTTCTTGGTGAAAATGATCCGTGTCCATTAGAATGAAACAGTGGTCAGATTTTGCGTGATATTCTAGAGTTTCCCTATAATTGTTATAAGTATCGAACCAAGCTGAATTGGCAATAAAATGATCAATACGCTCATAAATAGTTGGGGTTCTGGGGCCCGATTTGGTCCAAGTAAACCAACCCTTGGATGGTTTGCAATCAAATAAGTTATTACGGGATAAGCAATCCTAAAAATTGTCAATTTGCGAACGAGCTCGGTGACATCCACCATGTTTTTCATTATCAGACAAGATTTCATTTAGATCACCTCCAATTAGCCAGGGAAGAGGCAAGGAGGATCTTAAGGTGTCAATTAGATCCCAAGTTTTAGTCTTATTATTTGTTTCAAAGTAGCCATAAATTCTTGAAAAATGAAATTAAGTAGAATTGGAATGAATGATAGCATTAATATGATGGTCCGATACGAAAGTAAATCAACATTAATATTATTATTCTATAATAAGATTATTCCAGAACAAGTTGGGCTACTATCAACAATGATACAGTCGTTCATGCTAAGAGAAATATGTAGACGTTCACTAAGAAATTTGTTTAGGCGAGTTTCGCAAAGGAATAGTAGGTATGGATTAGCTTTGGTGACCACTCGTCCTAGGGCTTGAACTGCCTGGGCTTTACCAAGACCCTGACAGTTCCAACGTAATATTTTCATTTTTCTCGGTGGGGTTGAACGTCAACCTCCGCTGGAGAGTTTTTTTCGCTGCTCATCCCAACTTTTTGATTTTTAGTGGGGGTGAAGAACGAAGTTTCTTGGCCTTAGTAGCTTCCACAAGAGGTGAACGCCTTTTATTGCCACGAGGATTCAGATCCGTAGGACTTTTGATAGTTGGTGTTGTAGAAGAAGGTTGTTTAGATAACCAGTCGTCAAAAGCGGAAATCATAGGCGATGATGTAGTGTAGGCAGCCTTACCCTTTCTTTGTTCAAGGTTTGGAATAGTTGAGGTCATCATGGCACTCCCTTTGGCTAGGATGGTGGTGAGAATGACTGCAGGAATCGGAGAAACAACAGTTGTCCCCACTTTTACTGTGTCATCTACCTTGG
Source organism: Hibiscus mutabilis (assembly GCA_019671005.1). NCBI lineage: Eukaryota > Viridiplantae > Streptophyta > Magnoliopsida > Malvales > Malvaceae > Hibiscus > Hibiscus mutabilis. The sequence continues at coordinate 13,612,303 of CM033744.1, forward strand.
CACGCATCTCGGCAGCTAGCACCGCTGCATTGGCATTTGTATCAGATGATGGAGCAGTAACATGAGGTGGCGAGTCTGCCCTCTTTTCGACATCATGTGCTGCATGCTCAATGGATTCGACTGCACAACAGATAGTGTTTGGGTAGCGGAGTTGTCACTCCTTGAGCGCCCAAAGCTGTTTCGGTGATTGGGGTATTGCTGAAGGATTCAGCATCCTGCGGGCTGCCAATATTTTGTATCGGCATGTCTGCTCCATTATCGGTATCCATCAAATTGTCATTAGAGACATGAATCGGTGTTGTTTTACTCTTGTCTGCAACCAAGGTTGTAAGGATTAAAACCATAAAAATATTACAGAATAAAATCAGTAAAATGCAAGGAAAAATACCCGAAGTGGTATGGTGCAGTTTGGAAGATGATTCAACATCATGGTATCGGATTCGCCCTTTTTGCTGGGATGAACCTCCTTTTGATTTTGGAGGAGAGAAACAGAGCCAATCCTCGTATTGAAGTTTTGTTGAAATAGAGATCTTAAAAGTTGTGCAAGACGATACCAAGTGACCAATGATGCCACAACTATGGCAAAGAACTGGTAATCGTTCATATTGTAGGGGGCATAGGTTTGGTGAAGGCCCATAGCCACCTATCGCCACACACCTGCGTAGAGGTTTGGTAGCATCCATAATGACCCCGACACAGAGGTATTCCACCATGTTTCCAGCAATATAGCGTATGTCTGTCTGAACAACAGTTCCAATGAATGAACCAGTGATCGACCAGTGCTTACTGCCACTTGATCATTTGCAATTAAAAAGGTTGGGAGACTATGGATTCTGACCCATATTCTCATCTGGGTGAAGGAGTACTCATCAATGGAGAGCTTAGGGTTAAAAGGCGCCAGAGCAAGCCATTCATTTTTGAATGTCCAAGATCCGCGTTGCAAAATCTCTTTCCTTTTTGTAGCCAATGAAAATTTGATTTTGAAGAAGGTGGTTTTCAAAATCGATGTAGAGACTACATTATTATTCTTCCATATGGTTTGGAAAGCACATATTAATGCTTGACCATCGATGTTTTTGATAGAGACTAACTTCCCAACCCGTTTGAATTTTAACCGAGTAAAAAGTTCTAAAATTGAGGTTAAGCTATATAATCATATTCAAAAGCCCATTATCAAATATTTTAACTCATAAATTTTTATTTAATCTTATTTTGTTGCCGTTTTGTTGGGTTTAAGGAGTGCATGTCTAAATGGTCTTTACAGTAGACCCGTTGGAATTTTAACAGAGTAAAATTTTCTAAAAATGAGGTTAAGCTATTTCATCATGTTAAAAAGCCCATAACTAAATATTTTAAGTCATAAAATGTGATTTAGTCTCATTTTTTGGCCGTTTGTTGGGGTTTATGGCGTCCATGTCTAAATGGGTTTTGTAGTGAACCCGTTGGAATATTAACCAAGTAAAAAGTTCTAAAATTGAGGTTAAGCTATATAATCAGGTTCAAAATCCCATAACTAAATATTTTAAGTCATAAAATATGATTTAACCTTATTTTTTGTTCATTTTGTTGAGGTTTAAGGTGTGTATGTCTAAATGGGCTTTACAGTGGACCCATTAGAATTTTATCCGAGCCAAAAGTTCTAAAATTGAGGTTAAGCTATATAATCATATTCAAAAGCCCATAATCAAATATTTTAACTCATAAAATTTGATTTAATCTTATTTTGTGGCCGTTTTTTTGGGTTTAAGGAGTGCATGTCTAAATGGACTTTACAGTAGACCCGTTGGAATTTTAACCGAGTAAAAATTTCTGAAAATGAGGTTAAGCTATATAATCATGTTCAAAAGCCAATAACTAAATATTTTAAGTCATAAAATGTGATTTAATCTCATTTTTTGGTCATTTTGTTGGGGTTTATGGCTAGTATGTCTAAATGGGCTTTGTAGTGAACCCGTTGGAATATTAACTGAGTAAAAAGTTCTAAAATTGAGGTTAAGCTATATAATCAGGTTCAAAAGCCCATAACTAAATATTCTAAGTCATAAAATATGATTTAACCTTATTTTTTGTTCATTTTGTTGAGGTTTAAGGCGTGTATGTCTAAATGGGCTTTACAGTGGACCCGTTGGAATTTTATCAAGTCAAAAGTTCTAAAATTGAGGTTAAGCTATATAATCATATTCAAAAGCCCATAATCAAATATATTAACTTATAAAATTTGATTTAATCTTATTTTGTGGCCGTTTTTTGGGTTTAAGGCGTGCATGTCTAATTGGGCTTTGCAATAGACCCGTTAGACTTTTAACTGAGTAAAAATTTCTGAAAATGAGGTTAAGCTATATAATCATGTTCAAAAGCTCATAACTAAATATTTTACGTCATAAAATGTGATTTAATCTTATTTTCTGGCCTTTGGTTGGGGTTTAAGGCGTGCATGTCTAAATGGGCTTTATAGTAGACCCTTTGAAATTTTAACCGAGTAAAAAGTTCTAAAATTGAGGTTAAACTGTATAATCATGTTCAAAAGCCATAAATAAATATTTAAATCATAAAAATTGATTTAATCAAATTTTGTGGCCGTTTTGTTGGGTTTAAGGCGTGCATGTCTAAAAGGGTTTTACAGTGGACCCGTTGGAATTTTAACAGAGTAAAAAGTCATAAAAATGAGGTTAAGCTATATAATCATATTCAAAAGCCCATAGTCAAATATTTTAACTCATAAAATTTTATTTAATCTTATTTTGTGGTCGTTCTGTTGGGTTTAAGGAGTGCATGTCTAAATGGGTTTTACAGTGGATACGTTGGAATTTTAACCGAGTAAAAAGTTCTAAAATTGAGTTTAAGCTATATAATCATATTTAGAAGCCTATAATCAAATATTTCAACTCATAAAATTGATTTAACCTTATTTTGTGGCCGTTTTGTTAGGTTTAAGGCGTGCATGTCTAAATGATCTTTAAAGTGACCCTTTGGGATTTTAACCTAGTAAAAATTTCTGAAAATAAGGTTAAGTTATATAGTCATGTTCAAAAGCCCATAAATAAATATTTTAAGTCATAAAATATGATTTAATTTTATTTTTCGGCTGTTTGTTGGGGTTTAAGGTGTCCATGTCTAAATGGGCTTTATAGTGAACACGTTGGAATTTTAACCGAGTAAAAAGTTCTAAAATTGAGATTAAGCAGTATAATCATGTTCAAAAGCCCATAACTAAATATTTTGAGTCATAAAATGTGATTTAATCTTATTTTTTGGCCGTTCTGTTGATGTTTAAGGCTTGAATGTCTAAATGGGCTTCACAGTGGACCCGCTAGAATTTTAACCTAGTAAAAAGTTATAAAATTGAGGTTAAGATAAATAATCATATTATAAATCTCATAATCAAATATTTTAACTCATAAAATTTGATTTAATCATATTTTGTGGTCGTTTTGATGGGTTTAAGGCGTCTATGTCTAAATGGGCTTTATAGTGGACCCGTTGTAATTTTAACCGAGTAAATTCTTTTGAAAATGAGGTTAAGCTACATAATCATGTTCAAAAGACCATAACTAAATTTTTTAAGTCCTAAAATGTGATTTAATCTTATTTTTCGGCCGTTTTGTTGGGGTTTAAGGCGTGCATGTCTAAATGGGATTTACAATAGACCCTTTGGAATTTTAATTGAGTAAAAAGTTCTAAAATTGAGGTTAAACTGTATAATCATGTTCAAAAGCCCATAAATAAATATTTTAAGTCATAAAATTTGATTTAATCTTATTTTGCGTCCATTTTGTTAGGGTTTAAGTCGTGCTTGTCTAAATGGGCTTTACAGTGGACCCGTTGGAATTTTAACCAAGTAAAAAGTCTTGAAATTGCGCTAAAGCTGTATAACCATATTCAAAAGCCCATAATCAAATATTTTAACTCATAGAATTTGATTTAATCTTATTTTTTCGTCGTTTTCTTGAGTTTAAGGGGTGCATGTCTAAATGGGCTTTATAGTGGACTCGTTGGAATTTTAACCGAGTAAAAAGTTCTAAAATTGAGGTTAAAATGTATAATCATGTTCAAAAGCCCATAACTAAATATTTTAATTACTAAAATTTTACTTAATCTTATTTTGTGGATGTTTTTTTGGTGTTAAGGGCGCCATGTCTAAACGGGCTTTACAGTAGACCCGTTGGAATTTTAACCGATTAAAAAATTCTAAAATTGAGGTTAAGCTATATAATCATATTCAAAAGCCCATTATCAAATATTTTAACTCATAAATTTTTATTTAATCTTATTTTGTTGCCGGTTTGTTGGGTTTAAAGTGTGCAGGTCTAAATAGGCTCTACAGTGGACTCGTTGAAATTTTAACGAGTAAAAAGTTCTAAAATTGAGGTTAAGCTATCTAATCATATTCAAAAGCCTAGAATCAAATATTTTAACTCATAAAATTTGATTTAATCTTATTGTGGCCCTTTTGTTGGGGGTGCATTTAAATGGGAGTGCATGTCTAAAAATTTTTAAAAAATGAGGTTAAGCTATATAATCATGTTCAAAAGCCCATAACTAAATTTTAAGTCATAAAATGTGATTTAATCTTATTTTTTAAATTTGAGGGTTTAAGCTATATAATCATATTCAAAAGCCTATAACTAAATATTTTAACAGAGTAAAAAGTTCTAAAATTGAGGTTAAGCTATATAATCAGGTTCAAAAGCCCATAACTAAATATTTTAAGTCATAAAATATGATTTAATCTTATTTTTTCAGCCATTTTGTTATAGTTTAAGGCGTGCATGTCTAAATGGGCTTCACAAGTGGACCCGTTGGAATTTTAATCAAAGTAAAAAGTTCTAAAATTGAGGTTAAGCTATATAATCATATTCAAAAGCCCATAATCAAATATTTTAACTCATAAAATTTGATTTAATCTATTTTTTCTTTGTTTTTTGTTGGTTTTAAGGCATGTATGTCTAAATGGGCTTTATAGTGAACCCGTTCAAATTTTAACAGAGTAAAAAATTTTGAAAATGATTTTAAGCTATATAATCAGTTTCAAAAGCCCATAACTAAATATTTTAAGTCATAAAATTTGATTTAATCTTATTTTTTTTGCATTTTTGTTGGGTTTAAGGCTTTCATGTCTAAATGAGCTTTACAGTGGACCTGTTGGAATTTTAACCAAGTAAAAAGTTATGAAATGGAGGTTAAGCTATATAATCAAATTCAAAAGCCCATAATAAAATATTTTAACTCATGAAATTTGATTTAATGTTATTTTGTGGCCATTTTGTTGTGTTTAAGGCGTGCATGTCTAAATGGGCTTATAGTGGACTCATTGGATTTTTAACCGAGTAAAAAATTTTGAAAATGAGGTTAAGCTATATAATCATGTTCAAAAGCCCATAACTAAATATTTTAACTAATAAAATTTGATTTAATCTTATTTTTCGCTGATTTGTTGGAGTTTAAGGCGTGCATGTCTAAATGGGCTTTATAGTGGACCCGTTGGAATATTAACCGAGTAAAAAGTTCTAAAATTGAAGTTAAGCCATATAATCATGTTAAAAATCCATAACTAAATATTTTAAGTCATAAATATTGATTTAATCTTATTTTTTCGCCATTTTGTTGGGGATTAAGGCGTGCTTGTTTAATTGGGCTTCATAGTGACCCGTTGGAATTTTAACCGAGTAAAAAGTTTTGAAATTAAATTTAAGCTATATAATCATATTCAAAGCCCATAAAAAATATTTTAACTCATAAAATTTGATTTAATCTTATTTTGTGGTCGTTTTGTTGGGTTTAAGGCGTGCATGTCTAAATGGGCTTTATAGTGGACCCGTTGGAATTTTAACAGAGTAAAAATTTCTAAAAATGAGGTTAAGCTATATAATCATGTTCAAAAGCCCATAAATAAATATTTTAAGTCATAAAATTTAATTTAATCTTATTTTTAGCCGTTTTGTTAGGGTTTAACGCATGAATGTTGAAATAGGCTTTACAGTTGACCCATTAGAATGTTAACTGATGTAAAAAGTTTTGAAATTGAGGTTAAGCTATATCATATTCAAAAGCCCATAAAAAAAAAATTCTCATAATATTTGATTTAATCTTATTTTGTGGCCGTTTTGTAAGGTTTAAGGCTTGCATATCTGAATTGGCTTTACAGTGGACCCGTTGGAATTTTAACCGAGTAAAAAGTTTTGAGGTTAAGCTATATAATCATATCCAAAAGCCCATAAAATACTTGTACTCTTGAATTTTGATTTAATATTATTTTGCGGCCGTTTTGTTGGGGTTCAAAGCGTGCAAGTCTAAATGCGCTTTATATTGGCCTTGTTAGAAATTTAACTGAGTAAAAAGTTCTAAAATTGAGATTAAGCTATAAAATCATGGTCGAAGCACTTAACTAAATATTTTAAGTCATAAAATTTGATTTAATCTTATTTTGCAACCGTTTTGTTGGCGTTTAAGGCTTGCATGTGGGCTTTATAGTGGACCTGTTAGAATTTTAAACGAGTAAAAAGTTGTAAAATTGAGGTTAAGTTATATAATCATTTTCAAACACCCATAATCAAATATTTAACTCATGAAATTTGATTTAATCTTATTTTGTGGCCTTTTTGTTGGGTTTAAGGTGTGCATGTCTAAATGGGCTTTACAGTGGACCCATTAGAATTTTAATCGAGTAAAATTTTTTGAAAATGATGTTAAGCTATATAAACACATTCAAAAGCCCATAACTAAATATTTTAATTCATAAATTGTGATTTAATCTTATTTTTGGCCGTTTTGTTGGGGTTTAAGGTATGCATGTTTAAATGAGCTTTACAGTGGACCCGTCAGAATTTTAACCGAGTAAAAAGTTTTGAAATTGAGGTAAAGCTACATAATCATATTCAAAATCCCATAATCAAATATATTAAACTCGTGAAGTTTGATTTAATCTTATTTTTTAGCCGTTTTGTTGTGTATAAGGCGTGCATGTCTAAATGGGCTTATAGTGGACTCGTTGGAATTTTAGTTGAGTAAATTTTTTTGAAAATGAGGTTAGGTGGCCTTGCTCATCCCTTGGATAACTGTACAGATATTGCCTCGGCTGAAGTACAAGAAGTTCTTGCTAGCATTCATCTCGGTCGTGCTCGAGGCTGTTTTAGTTTATTGAGACGGATTCAGCCAATGTGGCTAATAAAATAAATTGAAAATATGATGATTTGTCTACTCTGAGCCCTTTTATTGAGCAAGCTCGTCACCTGCTTACCGATGCAAATAATTTTAGTGTTTGTTTTTCTCCTTGGGTGGTGAACAACGTTGCCCACACTCTTGCCTCTAGGGCTTTGCGAACTTTATCGTCCATATTCTTTGCTTCGGATTATCTCGATTATTTGCACTCTCTTGTAACTAATGAGGTTCATTCTCATCCAAGTAAATACATTTGGCTACTCTTTTCCCCTTAGGTGCTCACTCGTGGGCCTTCGTGCCAAGTGTGACTTTAGAGCGGTTTTCAATGAGGCACACCTTTTCTTCAAAAAAAATTTCAACAGGTCCACTATAAAGCCCATTTAGACATGCACGCATTAAACCCCCAACGAAACGACCGAATAATAAGATTAAATCAAATTTTATCAGTTAAAATATTTGATTATGGGCTTTTGAATATGATTAAATACCTTAACCTCAATTTCAAAACTTTTTACTCAGTTAAAATTCCAACCGGTCCACTATGAAGCCCATTTAGACATGTACGTCTTAAACCTCAACAAAACGACCAAAAAATAAGATTAAATCACATTTTATGAAATAAAATATTTATTTATGGGCTTTTGAACATGATTATATAGCTTAACCTCATTTTCAAAACTTTTTACTCCGTTAAAATTCCAACGGGTCCACTATAAAGCCAATTTAGACATGCACGACTTAAACCCCAAAGAGATAACCGAAAAAAAGATTAAATAAAATTGTATGAGTTAAAATAATTGATTATGGGCTTTTGAATATGATTATATAGCTTAACCTCAGTTTTAGAACTTTTTACTCGGTTAAAATTCCAATAGGTCCACTATAAAGCCCATTTAGACAAGTACGCCTTAAACCCAACAAAACGGCCACAAAATAAGATTAAATCAAATTTTATGAGTTAAAATATTTGATTATGGGCTTTGGAATATGATTATATAGTTTAACCTCATTTTCAAAAAAATTTACTCGGTTAAAATTCCAACGGGTCCACAATAAAGCCCATTTAGAAATGCACGCCTTAAACCCCAGAAAAACGGCCGAAAAATAAGATTAAATCATATTTTATGACTTAAAATATTTATTTATGGGCTTTTGAACGTGATTATATAGCTTAACCTCAATTTCAAAAATTTTTACTCAGTTAAAATTCTAAAGGGTCCACTATAAAGCCCATTTAGACATGCACACCTAAAACCTAACAAAACGGCCACAAAATAAGGTTAATCAAATTTTATGAGTTAAAATATTTTATTATGGGCTTTTAAATATAATTATATAGCTTAACCTCAATTTTAGACCTTTTTACTCGGTTAAAACTCCAATCGGTCCACTGTGAATCCCATTTAGACATGCACATCTTAAACCCCAACAAAACGACCAAAAAATAAGATCAAATCACATTTTATGACATAAAATATTTATTAATGGGCTTTTGAACATGATTATATAGCTTAACCTCATTTTCAAAAAATTTTACTTGGTCAAAATTCCAACGGGTCTACCGTAAAGCCCATTTAGACAAGCATGCCTTAAACCCAACAAAATAGCCACAAAATAAGATTAAATAAAATTTTATGAGTTAAAATATTTGATTATGGGCTTTTGAATATGATTATATAGCTTAAATTCAATTTCAGAACTTTTTACTTGGTTAAAATTCCAACAGGTCCACTGTAAAGCCCATTTAGACATGCGTGCCTTAAACCCAATAAATAGACACAAAATAAGATTAAATCAAATTTTATGAGTTAAAATATTTGATTATAGGCTTTTGAATATGATTATTATAGCTTAACCTCAATTTTAGAATTTTTACTCGGTTAAAATTCCAATGGGTCCACTATAAAGGCCATTTAGACATCCACGCCTTCAACCAAACAAAATGGCCATAAAATAAGATTAAAATAAATTTTATGAAATAAAATGTTTAGTTATGAGCTTTTGAACATGATTATATAGCTTAACCACAATTTTAGAACTTTTTACTAGGTGAAAATTCCAACGGGTCCATTGTAAAGCCCATTTAGACATGCACGTCTTAAACCCCAACAAAACAGACGAAAAATAAGATTAAATCACATTTTATGACTTAAAATATTTAGTTATGGGCTTTGAACATGATTATATAGCTTAACCTTATCTTTAGAACTTTTTACTCGGTTAAAATTCCAACGGGTCCATTGTAAAGCCTATTTAGACATGCACGCCTTAAACCGCAACAAAATGGCCGAAAAATAAGATTAAAACAAATTCATAATTTAAAATATTTAGTTATGGGCTTTTGAAAATAATTATATAGCTTAACCTCATTTTCAGAAATTTTTACTCGGTTAAAATTCCAACGGGTCTACTGTAAAGCCCATTTAGACATGCACGTCTTAAACCCCAACAAAATGGCCACAAAATAAGATTAAATCAAATTTTATGACATAAAATATTTGATTATGGGCATTTGAATATGATTATACAGCTTAAACTCAATTTCAAGACTTTTTACTCGGTTAAAATTCCAATGGGTTCACTATAAAGCCCATTTAGACATGCACGCCTTAAACCCCAACAAAATGACCTCAAAATAAGATTAAATCAAATTTTATTACTTAAAATTTTTATTTATAGGCCTTTGAACATGAATATACAGTTTAACCTCAATTTTAGATCTTTTTACTCGGTTAAAATGCCAACGAGTCCACTGTAAAGCCCATTTAGTCGTGCACGCCTTAAACCCAACAAAACGGCCACAAAATAAGATTAAAACAAATTTTAAGAGTTTAAATATTTGATTATGGGCATTAGAATATGATTAAATAGCTTAACCTCAATTTTAGAATTTTTTACTTTGTTAAAATTACAACGGGTCCACTATAAAGCCCATTTAGACAAGCACGCCTTAAACCCCAACAAAATGGCCGAAAAATAAGATTAAATCACATTTTATGACCTAAAATGTTTAGTTATGGGATTTTGAACATTATCATATAGCTTAATCTCATTTTCAGAAATTTTACTTGGGTTAAATTCCAACGGGTCCACTATAAAGCCCATTTAGACATGCACATCTTAAACCCAACAAAATCTACACAAAATAAGATTAAATAAAATTTTATGTGTTAAAATATTTGATTATGGGATTTTTAATATGAATATATAGCTTAACCTCAATTTTAGAACTTTTTACTCGGTTAAAATTCCAACGGGTCCACTTTAAAGCCATTTAGACATGCACACCTCAAAACCCAACAAAATGGCCGCAAAATAAGATTAAATCAAATTTTATGAATTAAAATATTTAGTTATGGGATTTTGAACATGATTATATAGCTTAACCTCAATTTTAGAATTTTTTACTCGTTTAAAATTCCAATTGGTCCATTATAAAGCCCATTTAGACATGGACGCCTTAAACCCCAACAAAACGGCCGAAAAATGAGATTAAATTACATATTATGACTTAATTTTTTATTTATGGGCTCTTGAACAGGATTATATAGCTTAACCTCATTTTATAACTTTTTACTTTGTCAATATTCCAATGGGTCCACTATAAAGCCCATTTAAACATGCACGCCTTAAACCTCAACAAAACGACCGAAAAATAAGTTTAAATCATATTTTATGACTTAAAATATTTAGTTATAGTCTTTTGAACATGATTATAAAGCTTAACCTCATTTTCAAAAATTTTTACTTGGTTAAAATTCTAATGGGTCCTCTATAAAGCCAATTTAGACATACACACCTTAAACCCAACAAAACAACCACAAAATTAGATTAAATCAAATTTTATGCATCAAAATATTTGATTATGGGCTTTTGAATATGATTATATAGCTCAACCTAATTTTTAAAAAAATTTACTTAGTTAAAATTCCAGCGGGTCCACTATAAAGCCCATTTATACATGCACGCCTTAAAATTCCAACGGGTCCACTGTAAAGCCCATTTAGACATGCACGCCTTAAAATTCCAACGTGTCCACTGTAAAGCCCATTTAGACATGCACGCCTTAAATCCAACAAAACGGCCACAAAATTAGATTAAATCAAATTTTATGAGTTAAAATATTTTATTATGAGATTTGGAATATAATTATATAACTTAAACTCATTTTAAAATTTTTTTACACGGTTAAAATTCCAACAAGTCCACTATAAAACCCATTTAGACATGTACACCTAAAACCCAACAGAAATGCCACAAAATAAGAATAAATCAATTTTTAAGAATTAAAATATTTAATTATAGGATTTTTAATATGATTATATAGCTTAACTCAAATTTTAGAACTTTTTACTCAGTTAAGATTCTAACGGGTCCATTGTAAAGCACATCTAGACATGCACGCCATAAACCCCTACAAAAAATCGAAAAATAAGATAAGTCATATTTTATTACTTAAAATATTTAGTGATGCACTTTAAAATATGATTATATAGCTTCACCTCATTTTCAGAAATTTTTATTCGGTACTGGTCCATTGAAAAGCCCATCTAGACATGCATGCCTTAAACCCAACAAAACGACCACAAAATAAGATTAAATCAAATTTTATGAGTTAAAATATTTGATTATGATATTTTTATTATGATTATATAGCTTAACCTCAATTTTAGAACTTTTTACTCGGTTAAAATTCCAACGGGTCCACTGTAAAGCCCATTTAGACATGCACGCCTTAAACCAAAACAAAATGGCCGCAAAATAAGATTAAATAAAATTTTATGAATTAAAATATTTAGTTATGGGCTTTTGATCATGATTATACAGCTTAACCTCAATTTTAGAATATTTACTTAGTTAAAATTCCAACAGGTCCACTGCAAAGCCCATTTAGACATGCACGCCTTAAACACAACAAAACGGCCAAAAAATTAGATTAAATCAATTTTTATGAGTTAAAATATTTGATTATGGGATTTGGAAAATGATTATATAATTTAACCTTGTTTTCATAAAATTTTACACGGTTAAAATTCCAACGAGTCCACTGTAAAACCCATTTACACATGTACACCTGAAACCAACAAAAAAATGCCACAAAATAAGAATAAATCAAATTTTAAGAATTATAATATTTAATTAAAGGCTTTTGAATATGATTATATAGCTTAACCTCAATTTTAGAACTTTTTACTCACTTAAAATTCTAACGGGTCCACTTTAAAAGCACATTTAGACATGCACTCCTTACACGCCTACAAAACAACCGAAAAATAAGATTAAATCACATTTTATTACTTAAAATATTTAGTGATGCGCATTAAAGTATGATTACATAGCTTAACCTCATTTTCAAAAAAATTTCTCAGTTAAAATTCCAACAGGTCCACTAAAAAGCCCATTAGACATGCATGCCTTAAACCCAAAAAACAGGCACAACATAAGATTAAATCAAATTTTATGAGTTAAGATATTTAATCATGGCTTTTGATTATTATTATATAGCTTAACCTCAATTTTAGAACTTTTTACTCGGTTAAAATTCCAACAGGTCCACTTTAAAGCCCATTTAGACATGCACGCCTTAAACCAAAACAAAATAGCCGCAAAATTAGATTAAATAAAATTTTATGAATCAAAATATTTGGTTATGGGCTTTTGATCATGATTATACAGCTTAACCTCAATTTTAGAACTTTTTACTCGGTTAAAATTCCAACGGGTCCAATGTAAAGGCTATTTAGACATGCACGCCTTAAACCCAACAAAACTGCCACAAAATTAGATTAAAAAAATTATGAGTTAAAATATTTTTTTATGGGATTTGGAATATGATTATATAACTTAACCTCGTTTTTAAAAAATTTTACTCGGTTAAAATTCCAACGAGTGCACTATTACACCTATTTAGACATATACACCTTAAACCCAACAAAAATTCCACAAAATAAGAATAAATCAAATTTTAAGAATTAGAATATTTAATTATAGGCTTTTGAATATGATTATATAGCTTAACCTCAATTTTAGAACTTTTTACTCAGTTAAAATTCCAACAGGTATACTCTATAGCACATTTAGACATGCACGCCTTAAACCCTTATAAAACAACCAAAAATAAGATTAAATCACATTTTATTACTTAAAATATTCAGTGATGCGCTTTAAAATATGATTATATAGCTTAACCTCTTTTTCAAAAAATTTTACTCGGTTAAAATTCCAACTAGTCCACTAAAAAGCCCATTTAGACATGCATGCCTTAAACCCAATAAAACGACCACAAAATATGGTTAATTCAAATTCTATGAGTTAAAATAGTTTGATTATGGGCTTTTGATTATGGTTATAGAGCTTAACCTCAATTTTAGAACTTTTTACTCGGTTAAAATTCCAACGGGTCCACTATAAAGCCCAATTAGACATGCACGCCTTAAACCAAAACAAAATGGCCGCAAAATAAGATTAATTAAAATTTTATGAATTGAAATATTTATTTATGGGCTTTTGAACATGATTATACAACTTAACCTCAATTTTAGAACTATTTAATCGGTTAAAATTCCAACGGGTCTACTGTAAAAGCCCATTTAGACATGCGCATCTTAAACCCCAACAAAACAGCCGAAAAATAAGATTAAATCACATTTTGGGACTTAAAATATTTAGTTATGGGCTTTTGAACAAGATTATATAGCTTAACCTCATTTTCAGAACTTTTTACTCGGTTAAAATTGCAACGAGTCTAGTATAAAGCCTATTTAGACATGCACGCCCTAAACCCCCAACAAATCGACCGAAAAATAAGATTAAATCACATTTTATAACTTAAAACATGTAGTGATGTGCTTTTGCACATAATTATATACTTTAACATCATTTTCAGAAAGTTTTACTCGGTTAAAATTCCAACGAGTCTACTGTAAAACCCATTTAGACATGAACGCCTTAACCCCAACAAAACTGCCACAAAATAAGATTAAATCAAATTTCATGAGTTAATATATTTGATTATGGGCTTTTGAGTATGATTATATAGCTTAACCTCATATTCAGAACTTTTTACTCGGTAAAAATTCCAACAGGTCTACTATAAAGCCCATTTAGACATGCACGCCTTAAACCTAACAAAACGGCCACAAACAAAATGCCTTAAACCTCATTTTCAAAATTTTTACTCGGTTAAAATTCCAAAGAGTCCACTATAATGCCCATTTAGACATGCACGCCATAAACCCCAACAAAATAGCCAAAAATAATATCAAATCACATTTTATGACTTAAAATATTTAGTTATGGGCTTTTCAACATGATTATATAGCTTAACTTCATTTTAAACATTTTTACTCGGTTAAAATTCTAACGGGTCCATTATAAAGCCCATTTAGACATGCACGACTTAAAGCCCCACCAAAATGGCTTCAAAATAAGATTAAATCAAAATTGATGAATTGAAATATTTATTATTGGGCTTTTGAACATGATTATACAGTTTAACCTCAATTTTAGAACTTTTTACTCAGCTAAAATTCCAACGAGTCCACTATAAAGCCAATTTAGACATGCACGCCTTCAACCCCATCAAAACGGCCAAAAATAAGATTCAATCACATTTTATGACATAAAATATTTAGTTATGGGCTTTTGAACATGATTAAATTGCTTAACCTCATTTTCAAAACTTTTTACTCGGTTAAAATTCCAACGGGTCCACTATAAAGACAATTTAGACATGCACGCCTTCAACCCCAACAAAACGAACAAAAAATAAGATTAAATCATATTTTATGACTTAAAATATTTATTTTTGGGCTTTTGAAAATGATTATATAGCTTAATCTCTTTTTCAAAAAATTTTACTCGGTTAAAATTCTAACGGATCCACTCTAAAGCCCATTTAGACATGCACACCTAAAACCCAACAAAACGGCCAAAAACAAGATTAAATCAAATTTTATAATTTAAAAAATTTGATTATGGTATTTTGAATATAATTATATAGTTTAACTTCAATTTCAAAACTTTTTACTTGGTTAAAATTCCAACTGGTCCACTGTGAAGCCCAATTAGACATGCACGCCTTAAACCCCAACAAAATGGCCAAAAATGATTATATAAAATTTATGACTTAAATATTTAGTTAAGCGCTTTTGAACATGATTATATAGCTTAACCTCAGTTTTAGAACATTTTACTCGGTCAAAATTCCAACATGTCCACTGTGAAGCTCATTTAGACATGCATGTCTTAAAACTAACAAAACGGTCACAAAATAAGATAAAATCATATTTTATGATTTAAAATATTTGATTATGGTCTTTTGAATACGATTATATAGCTTAACCTTAATTTTAGAATTTTTTACTTGGTTAAATTCTAACGGGTCCACTGTAAAGCCCATTTAATCATGCACCCCTTAATCCCCAACAAAACGACCGAAAAATAAGATTAAATCACATTTTATGACTTAAAATATTTAGTTATGGGCTTTTGAACATGATTATACAGCTTAACCTCAATTTTAGAACTTTTTACTCGGTTAAAATTCCAACGGGTCAACTGAAAGCCCATTTAATCATGCACCCCTTAATCCCCAACAAAACGGCCGAAAAATAAGATTAAATCACATTTTATGACTTAAAATATTTAGTTATGGGCTCTTGAAAATGATTATATAGCTTAACCTCAATTTCAGAAGTTTTTACTCGGTTAAAATTCCAACGGGACCAATATAAAACCAATTTAGACATGCACGCCTTCAACCCCAATAAAACGGCCGGAAAATAAGATTAAATCACATTTTCCGACTTAAAATATGTAGTTATGTGCTTTCTAATATGATTATATAGCTTAACCTTGATTTAAGAACTTTTTACTCATTTAAAATTCCAACGGGTACACTGTAAAGCCCATTTAGACATACTTACCTTAAACCCCAACAAAATGGCCGCAAAATAACATTAAATTTATGACTTAAAACATTTAGTTATGGGATTTTCAACATGATTATACATTTTAACCTCAATTGTACAATTTTTTACTCGGTTAAAATTCTAACGGGTCCACTGTAAAGCCTATTTAGACATACACGCCTTAAACCCAACAAAACGGCCACAAAATAAGATTAAATCAAATTTTATGATTTAAAATATTTGATTATGGGCATTTGAATATGATTATATATATTAACCTCAATTTTAAAACTTTTTACTCGTTTAAAATTCCAACGGGTCTACTCTAAATCCCTTTTAGACCTGCACAACTTAAACCCAACAAAACGACCACAAAAACAAGATTAAATCAAATTTTTTGAGTTAAAATATTTGATAATGGGCTTTTAAATATGATTATATAGCTTAAACTCAATTTCAAGACTTCTTACTCGGTTAAAATTCTAATGGGTCCACTGTAAGGCCCATTTAGACATGCATGCCTTAAACCCCAACAAAATGGCCGCAACATAAGATTAAATCAAATTTTATGACATAAAATATTTAGTTATGGGCTTTTGAACATGATTATACATTTTAAACTAAATTTTACTACTTTTTACTCAGTTAAAATTCTAACGAGTCCACTTAAAAGAATATTTAGACATGCATGCCTTAAACACAACAAAACGACCACAAATAAGATTAAATCAAATTTTATGGTTTAAAATATTTGATTATGGGCATTTGAATATGATTATATAGATTAACCTCAATTTTATAACTTTTTACTCATTTAAAATTCCAATGGGTCCACTCTAAATCCCTTTTAGACTTGCACAACTTAAACCCAACAAAACGACCACAAAAATAATATTAAATCAAATTTTATGAGTTAAAATATTTGATTATGGGATTTTAAATATGATTGTATAGCTTAAACTCAATTTCAAGACTTTTTACTCGGTTAAAATTCCAACGGGTCCATTGTAAAGCCCATTTAATCATACATGCCTTAAACACCAACAAAATGGCCGCATCATAAGATTAAATCAAATTTTATGACTTAAAATATTTAATTATGGGCTTTTGAATATGATTATACTTTTTAACCTCAATTTTAGAACTTTTTTCTTGGTTATAATTCCAATGGGTCCACTGTAAAGCCTATTTAGACATGCACGCCTTACACCCCAAAAAAACGGCCGAAAAATAAGATTAAGTCACATTTTACGACTTAAAATTTTTAGTTATGGGCTTTTGAACATGATTATATAGCTTAACCTCATTTTCAGAAATTTTTACCCTGTTAAAATTCTAATGAGTCCACTGTAAAGCCCATTTAGACATGCACGCCTTAAACCCAACAAAACGACACAAAATAAGATTAAATAAAATTTTATGAGATAAAATATTTGATTATGGGCTTTAGAATATGATTATATAGCTTAACCTCAATTTTAGAACATTTTACTCAGTTAAAATTTCAAAGGGTCATCTGTAAAGCCCATTTAGACATGCATGCCTTAAACCCTAACCAAACGGCCACAAAATAAGATTAAATCAGATTTTATAAGTTAATATATTTGATTATGGGCTTTTGAATATGATTATACAGCTTAAACTCGATTTCAAGACTTTTTACTCTGTTAAAATTCCATCGGGTTCACTCTGAATGTAATATGCCAAAAATAGTCTTAGGAGCATACTACAAGTTGGTTACTAGTTAAATTGTTATAAACTTGTCACGTATTATACTAATTAAGTGTTTTGGGACCAAAATTGAGGCAAGGAAAAGTAGATAGCTAAATTCATGAAGGACTAAAATGAATTTTTAGGTAAAAACAAAGATTGCATGATAAAGAAATTAAACAAATGGGCTTGTATACATGGCAACCATACATGAAAACATGTAATAGGGATTTCGGCCACATGGAAAGACAACCATATGTTGCCTTCTTCATCCCAATGACCGAAAAACTCCAAATTGGAGAGAAAATTGAACTGGTTGCCATGGATATTTGAAGATTTGAGCTTAGTTAGTTCCAAACTTTGAGTCTGGTTCGATTATGCTAAGGAAAGGAGTAAGTATTCTTGTCATTTCTCTTGTTCTAGAGCCTAACTTGTGAATTATATATGATTCTTTCATGTGTCAATATTGAGTCATGAGTATGAAGTGTTGAGTTGTTTGTTCAAACATGTGGAATTTCGAATGATGTAATTGGTAAATTTTTTTTGCTCGGAAAACGTATGATTTTATTAAACATGCACGCCTTAAACCCTAACAAAACGGCCGAAAAATGAGATTAAATCACATTTTATGACTTAAAAATATTTAGTTATAGTCTTTTGAACATGATTATAAAGCTTAACTTCATTTTTAAAAAATTTTACTTGGTTAAAATTCTAATGGGTCCACTATAAAGCCCATTTAGACATACATGCCTAAAACCCAACAAAAAGCGACCACAAAATTGGATTAAATCAAATTTTATGCATCAAAATATTTGATTATGGGCTTTTGAATATGATTATATAGCTCAACCTCATTTTCAAAAAAATTTACTCGGTTAAAATTCCAACGGGTCCATTGTAAAGCCCATTTAGACATGCACGCCTTAAAATTCCAACGAATCCACTATACAACCCATTTAGACATGCACGCCTTAAACCCAACAAAACAACCATAAAATTAGATTAAATCAAATTTTATGAGTTAAAATATTGATTATGGGATTCGAATATGATTATATAACTTAACCTCATTTTCAAAAAATTTTACTCCGTTAAAATTCCAACGAGTCCACTATAAAACCCATTTAGACATGTACACCTGAAACCCAACAAAAATGCCAAAAAATAAGAATAAATCAAATTTTAAGAATTTAAATATTTAATTATAGGCTTTTGAATATGATTATATAGCTTAACCTCAATTTTAGAACTTATTACTCAGTTAAGATTCTAACGGGCCCATTGTAAAGCACATCTAGACATGCACGCCTTAAGCCCTACAAAACAACCGAAAAATAAGATTAAATCACATTTTATTACTTAAAATATTTAGTGATGAACTTTAAAAATATGATTATATAGCTTAACCTCATTTTTAGAAATTTTTATTCAGTATTGGTCCACTGAAAAACCCATCTAGAATGCATGCCTTAAACCCAACAAAACAACGACAAAATAAGATTAAATCAAATTTTATGAGTTAAAATATTTGATTATGGGCTTTTGATTATGATTATATAGCTTAACCTCAATTTTAGAACTTTTTACTCGGTTAAAATTCCAACGGGTCCACTGTAAAGCACATTTAAACATGCATGCCTTAAATCCAACAAAACGACCACAAAATTATATTAAATTAATTTTTATGAGTTAACATATTTGTTTATGGAATTTTGAATATGATTATGTAACTTAACCTCGTTTTCAAAAATTTTTACTCGGTTAAAATTCTAACAAATCCACTAAAAAACCCATTTAGACTTGTACACATGAAACCCAACAAAAACGCCACAAAGTAAGAATAAATCAAATTTTAAGAATTAAAATATTTAATTAAAGTCTTTTGAATATGATTATATAGCTGAACCTCAATTTTAGAACTTTTTACTCAGTTAAAATTCCAACGGCTCCACTCTAAAGCACATTTAGACATGCATGCCTTAAACCGCTACAAAACAACTGAAAAATAAGATTAAATCACATTTTATTACTTAAAATATTTAGTGGTGTGCAATAAAATATGATTATATAGCTTAACCTCATTTTCAGAAATTTTTACTCGGCTAAAATTCCAACTGGTCCACTGAAAAGCCCATTAGACATGCATGCCTTAAACCCAGCAAAACGGGTACAACGTAAGATTAAATCAAATTTTACGAGTTAAAATATTTGATTATGGCTTTTGATTATGATTATATAGCTTAACCTCAATTTTATAACTTGTTTCTCGGTTAAAATTCCAACGGGTCCACTTTAAAGCCCATTTAGACGTGCACGCCTTAAACCAAAACTAAATAGCCGCAAAATCAGATTAAATAAAATTTTATGAATTAAAATTTTTATTTATCGGCTTTTGATCATGATTATACAGCTTAACATCAATCTTAGAAGTTTTTACTAGATTAAAATTCCAACGGGTCCACTATAAAGCTCATTTAGACATGCATGCCTTAAACCCAACAAAACAGCCACAAAATTAGATTAAATCAAATTTTATGAGTTAAAATATTTGATTATGGGATTTGGAATATGATTATATAACTTAACCTCATTTTCAAACATTTTTACTTGGTTAAAATTCCAACGAGTCCACTACAAAACCCATTTAGACATGTACACCACCTTAAACCCAACAAAAATGCCCCAAAATAAGAATAAATCAAATTTTGAGAATTAAAATATTTAACTATAGGCTTTTGAATATGATTATATAGCTTAACCTCAATTTTAGAACTTTTTACTCAGTTAAGATTCTAACGGGCCCATTGTAAAGCACATCTAGACATGCACGCCTTAAGCCCTACAAAACAACCGAAAAATAAGATTAAATCACATTTTATTACTTAAAATATTTAGTGATGAACTTTAAAATATGATTATATAGCTTAACCTCATTTTTAGAAATTTTTATTCAGTATTGGTCCACTGAAAAGCCCATCTAGACATGCATGCCTTAAACCCAACAAAACAGCGACAAAATAAGATTAAATCAAATTTTATGAGTTAAAATATTTGATTATGGGCTTTTGATTATGATTATATAGCTTAAACTCAATTTTAGAACTTTTACTCGGTTAAAATTCCAGCGGGTCCACTATAAAGCCCATTTAGACATGCACGCCTTAAACAAAAAAAAATGGAAATAAAGATTAAGAAAAATTTTATAAATTAAAATATTTAGTTATGGGCTTTTGAACATGATTATACAGCTTAACCTCAACTTTAAAGCCCATTTTGACATACGTGTCTTAAACCCCAGTAAAATAGTCGAAAAATAAGATTAAATCACATTTTGTGACTTAAAATATTTAGTTATGGGTTTTGAACAAGATTATATAGCTTAACCTCATTTTCAGAACTTTTTACTCGGTTAAAATTCCAACGGGTCCACTATAAAGCCTATTTAGACATGCATGCCTTAAACCCCAACAAATCGCTCGAAAAATAAGATTAAATCACAATTTATGACTTAAAACATGCAGTGATGCGCTTTTGCACATGATTATATAGCTTAACCTCATTTTCAAAAATTTTTACTCGGTTAAAATTCCATCAAGTCTACTGTAAAACCCATTTACGCATGCGCCTTAAGCCCAACAAAGTGGCCACAAAATAAGATTAAATCAAAATTTATGAGTTAATATATTTGATTATGGGCTTTTGAATATGATTATTTAGCTTAAGATATTCAGAACTTTTTACTAGGTAAAAATTCCAACGAGTCCACTGTAAAGCCCATTTAGACATGCACGCCTTAAACCTAACAAAACGGCCACAAAATAAGATTAAATCAAATTTTTTGAGTTAAAATATTTTATTATGGGCTTTGGAATATAATTATATTGCTTAACATCATTTTCAAAATTTTTACTCGGTTAAAATTCCAACGAGTCCATTATAAAGCCCATTTAGACATGCACGCCTTAAACCCCAACAAAACAGCCAGAAAATAAGATTAAATCACATTTTATAGCTTAAAATATTTAGTTAAGGGCTTTTCAACATGATTATATAGCTTAACCTTATTTTCAAAAATTTTTACTCGATTAAAATTCTAGCGGATCCACTGTAAAGCCCATTTAGACACGCACAACTTAAACCCCAACAAAATGGCCGCAAAATAAGATTAAATCAAAATTGATGAATTGAAATATTTATTTATGGGCGTTTTAACATGATTATACAGTTTAACCTCAATTTTAGAACTTTTTACGATGTTAAAATTCCAACAGATCCACTATAAAGCCAATTTAGACATGAACGCCTTCATCCCCATCAAAATGGCCAAAAATAAGATTAAATAGCATTTTATGACTTAAAAGATTTAGTTATAGGCTTTTGAACATGATTAAATTGCTTAACCTCATTTTCAGAACTTTTTACTCGGTTAAAATTCCAACGGGTCCACTATAAAGACAATTTAGACATGCACGCCTTCAACCCCAGCAAAACGAACGAAAAATAAGGTTAAATCATATTTTATAACTTAAAATATTTATTTATGGGCTTTTGAACATGATTATATAGCTTAACCTCTTTTTTAGAAAATTTTACCCGGTTAAAATTCTAACGGGTCCACTCTAAAGCCCATTTAGACATGCACGCCTAAAACCCAACAAAACGGCCAAAAAAGGGTACATCAAATTTTATAATTTAAAATGTTTGATTATGGGCTTTTGAATATAATTTTATAGTTTAACCTCAATTTCATAACTTTTTACTAGGATAAAATTCCAACTGGTCCACTGTGAAGTCTATTTAGACATGCACGCCTTAAACCCTAACAAAACGGCCAAAAAAAGATTAAACAACATTTATGACTTAAATATTTAGTTATGGGCTTTTTTGAACATGATTATATAGCTTAACCTCATTTTTAGAACTTTTTACTCCGTCAAAATTCCAACGGGTCCACTGTGAAGCCCATTTAGACAAGTATGCCTTAAAACTAACAAAACGACCACAAAATAAGATTAAATCATATTTTATGATTTAAAATATTAGATTATGGTCTTTTGAATACGATTATATAGCTTAAACTCAATTTTAGAATTTTTTTACTCAGTTAAATTCCAACGGGTCCACTAAAAGCCCATTTAATCATGCACCCCTTAATCCCAAACAAAACGGCCGAAAAATAAGATTAAATTACATTTTACGACTTAAAATATTTAGTTATGGGCTTTTGCACATGATTATACAGCTTAACCTCAATTTTAGAACTTTTTACTCGGTTAAAATTCCAACGGGTACACTAAAAGCCCATTTAATCATGCACCCCTTAATCCCCAACAAAATGGTAGAAAAATAAGATTAAATCACATTTTATGACTTAAAATATTTAGTTATGGGCTTTTGAACATGATTATATAGCTTAACCTCAATTTCAGAAGTCTTTACTCGGTTAAAATTCCAACGGGACCAATATTAAGCCAATTTAGACATGCACGCCTTCAACTCCAACGACAAAAAAAAAGATTAAATAACAGTTTACGACTTAAAATATTTATTTATGTGCTTTTGAATATGATTATATAGCTTAACCTTGATTTTAGAACTTTTTACTCGGTTAAAATTCCAACGGGTCCACTATAAAGCCCATTTAGACATGCACGCCTTAAACCCCAACAAAATGGCTGCAAAATAAGATTAAATCAAATTTTATGACTTAAAATATTTAGTTATGGGATTTTGAACATGATTATACATTTTAACCTCAATTTTACTACTTTTTACTCGGTTAAAATTCTAACCGGTCCACTGTAAAGCCCATTTAGACATGCACGCCTTAAACCCAACAAAACAACCACAAAATAAGATTAAGTCAAATTTTATGATTTAAAATATTTGATTATGGGCATTTGAATATGACTATATAGATTAACCTCAATTTTATAACTTTTTACTCATTAAAATTCCAACGGGTCCACTCTAAATCCCTTTAAGACCTGCACAACTTAAACCAAACAAAATGGCCACAAAAATAAGATTAAATCAAATTTTATGAGCTAAAATATTTGATTATGGGCTTTTAAATATGATTATATAGCTTAAACTCAATTTCAAGTCTTTTTACTCGGTTAAAATTCTAATGGGTCCATTGTAAAGCCCATTTAGACATGCATGCCTTAAACCCCAACAAAATGGCCGCAACATAAGATTAAATCAATTTTTATGACTTAAAATATTTAGTTTTGGGCTTTTGAACATGATTATACACTTTAACCTCAATTTTAGAACTTTTTTTCTTGGTTATAATTCCAATGGGTCCATTGTAAAGCCCATTTAGACATGCACGCCTTACACCCCAACAAAACGGCCGACAAATAAGATTAAGTCACATTTTATGACTTAAAATATTTAGTTATGGGCTTTTGAATATGATTATATAGCTTAACCTTATTTTCAAAATTTTTTACCCTGTTAAAATTCTAACGAGTCCATTGTAAATCCCATTTAGACATGCACGCCTTAAACCCAACAAAACAGACACAAAATAAGATTAAATAAAATTTTATGAGTTAAAATATTTGATTATGGGCTTTAGAATTTGATTATATAGATTAACCTCAATTTTAGAACTTTTTACTCAGTTAAAATTTCAACGGGTCCACTGTAAAGCCCATTTAGACGTGCATGCCTTAAACCTCAACCAAACGGCCACAAAATATGATTAAATCAGATTTTATAAGTTAATATATTTGATTATGGGCTTTTGGATATGATTCTTGTTTTAGAGCCTAACTTGTGAACTATATATGATTCTTTCATGTATCAATATTGAGTCATGGGTATAAAGTGTTGAGTTGTTTGTTCAAACATGTGGAATTTCGAATGATGTAATTGGTAAATTTTTTTTGCTTGGAAAACGTATGATTTTATTAAAGAATCATACATAACCATCACTATCATAAGTCTCATTAAAAAACTCCCTAATCCTAGAATGAAGAAAAAGGTACCTATGACAGTGAGCCCGAGACTAAAAAGACAAAACGCCAACCACAGCTTTCAAGTAAAAACAAAGAGCATAAGAGCCAAACAACATAAGAACCCTTACTCCACCAACTGAAAACCAAGTATGACGATCAAAACCACCCTTAGCAAGTGCGTCAGCTAAACCATTCGCCTCACGAAAATTATGATGGAAACAAACACAATTGAGCGTCTCACAAACAAAATCAATCTGACGGAACCAATTCCACAAAGACCACGGCCTCCTCTCCTGGGTTAACACCCAAGATAACGCCACGAATGAATCAGACTCAATCACCACCGAAGCTCCTTCAGACCACCTTGAATTACGAAAGATAGAAAATGCATGACATATAGCTTGTAACTCCGCTTTGTTAGAGTCCATCACCCCCAAAGGTCCCGAGAACATGGCGAGAATAAATCCTTTAGAGTCACACAACACCCCACCACAACCAGCGATCCTAGGCTTACCCCTCGCAGACCCACCAACATTAAATTTTAACACACCATCCGGCGGTGGTTCCCAACAAACGCTCACTCCCCTAGACAAATTAGATGATGAGGGAACACAAAATCTTGGGCAATCCCACCAAGCTGCCTCACATATCTCTCCTGGAAAATGCAAAGCTCGTACCCAAAACAATGAACGTAATTTAACAAGAAAGAAAATTTCCCCACACGAGAACTTCTTCTCATTAAAAATAATAGCCACAAAGACCAAACCACCGCTGCGCATCTCACCAGCCACCAAGTATGCTCTAACCCCGTAAAGAAACTATGAAAGCATTGGATTAAAAACTCACGCAACGATCAAGGGCACACCACTTCCACCATTGAAAGAACAACGTCCATACTTTCCACATTTCAACGCAATAGAGTAGAATATGTTCCACTGAATTGATGCCAAATGCAAACCATCTACATCTAATCATAGACTCATCTAACGGGACCCCTCTAACATGCAACACCTCTAACGTCGGTAGTCGATCCAGCAATACAAACCAAAGAAAACATTGAACTTTAGGAGGGATGTACAATTTCCATATCGAGTTTAAATCCTCATTACCTTCCAAACCAAACGACACCATCAAATTATATAAAGAACCTACAGTAAAGATACCTAAAGATGAAGGTTTCCAAACCAAACGATCCTCGACTGTAGTGCAAATTTGAAAACGCAGCACACATGGCTTCAATTCCTTCAAATGATGGACCTCAAACGATAGCAATCCATGATTAAAAAAATGCCCTCAATTATCATGTTCAAAGCTACCATCACCCGCATAATCAAGGACGAACTCCAATTTATCCTTTGCAACACGAAATAATCTTGGAAACAACTGAAATAGGGGCTCATCCAAACACCAACAGTCCCGCCAAAATAAGATCTTAGCACCATTACACAAAAGCCAAACAAATTGCGCTTGGTTCATAAAGCGATGTACCCCCGCATCACGCTAAATATCCACAATTTGACGCCAAACTATCAACATATTTCTTATCCCACCATCATGTACCCTCCAACTCAAAACATTCTTGTCATACTTAGCCTCTAACAAAGACCTCCAGAGGGAATTTTCATTCATAGCATATCTCAAACTCTACTTCGCCAACAAAGCCAAGTTTTGAGCACGCAGATCTACAACACCCAACCCACCAAACTTCTTTGGACGACAGGCAATTCTCTAATTCACACGACTTAGCTTACGATGCTCTGCCGAACCGCCTCATAGAAAATTCCTCCTAATCTGATCAACCCTATTAATGATGCTCTTTGGGATATAAAAGATACCCATATAATACAAAGGAAGAGCCGACATGATAGAGTTTACCAATAGAAGTAGACCGACAAAAGACAACGCTCCTCATTTCCAACCTGTCAAATTTTGTCGAAACCTAACAAGAAGCGGCTCCCACGTGGCCAAGCTCCTAGGATTAATCCTGAGTGGCAGCCCCAAGTAAGTTATTGGTAAGGCTCCAGTATGACATCCGAGAATAATTGCAATATCTTCCAAAGCATTCACATCAACTCCAACTCCATATAAATACAAGATTTTTCGTAATTAATTTGTAATCCATATGCATATTCAAAGCAAGTTAGAACTTTCTTCAAATTTCGAGCATACTGTACCTCTCCCTAAAAAAAGAGAATAGTATCATCCGCAAATTGGAGATGGGAAAGGAAGAAGTCCGACACCACTCTTACCCCTTTAATAACTCCCAAGTTCTCTGTATTCGCCAAAAGTTGGTGTAACATTTTCACAACAATAACAAACAATAACGACGATAGAGGATCACCCTGATGTAACCCTCGTTGCATGGCAAAATCACGAGTTGGACTCCCATTAACCAATATCGACAACCTTGCATCTCTAAAACCCATGCGACACATAATCTGGTCCAGACAAACCCATTTGATGCAGTCATATGCTTTCGCAAAATCCAATTTCAGAATAACACCCCCTTCACTAAAATGAGACTTTTGCAATGAATGAATCATTTCATTAGCTAACAAAATGCCATCCAAAAATTTCTGGCCTTGTACAAACCCCGATTGAGCATCACTAATTAAAGACGGTAAAACTCTTTGAAGACGTTTTGCCAAACATTTTGCCAAGATTTTATACAATGAATTCAACATGAAAATTGGTCGGAAGTCACTTATAACACGTGTAGAGGCTTTCTTCGGAATGAGGGTCACGAATGTATCATTAACACACTTAGGCAAACATCGTGAATCAACGAACATCCTTAGAAAAGTCATCACATCCTGTTTTAGAAATTTCTAATCGTTCTTATAAAAGGCAAAAGTAAACCCATCTGGCCCCGGGGCTTTCGACCCCTCACCAACGCATCCCATGCTTCCTCCTCCGTAAACTCAACTTCTAAATTGGCCGTCTGACGATCACATAACCTACTAAACTAAACCGTAGCATCTAAAGACCCCGTTACCTTACGTCATGTGAAATATTTCTTAAATTCCTGGTGAAAAACAAACTTCAACCTCTCCTGATTCGACTTCCATGTTTCGTTAATAAATAAACCTGAGATTCTATTCTGATTAGCTCTTAGCTTTGCTGCCCTTTGGAAAAAATGTGTGTTTCAATCTCCCTTTTTTAGCCACGTGACACGCGACTTTTTCCTTCATAGAGATTCTTGAAACCTCGACAACTTCCATAATTCTGAATGTAAAACTCGATGTTCCTCAACTTCATCGACCGTAAGCACCCCATCCACCATTCTCTTGTCTAACTCCTCTAATCGTCTTAACACATCCTCCAATCTCCCTTCGATATTACCAAAAGTATTTCTATTCCATTGCTTCAGAAAGACCTTCAATCCATTCAATTTGTGAACTAGATCCAAAGAACCTCCCTCACTCAACCGATCTCATTCCCTCCTAACGTCTTGTGTGCAGCCATGATGATCTAACCAAACATTCAAGAAATGGAAAGGCTTTAGACCTGTATCACAATCTAAACTTTTTAAGAGCAACGGTGTGTGGTCTGATAATCCCCGTCGCAACAATATAACCACTAGATTTGGAAACTTGTCAAACCACAAATCCGATATTAGAAACCTATCAAGACGACTGCAACTATTTCCAGGACCAAACCATGTAAAACCTAGGCCCTACAATGGAACATCAACCATTGCGTTCAAAGATACAAATTCAGAAAATTCACAAATACCTCTAGCTAATAACGATACTCCTCGTCGTTCCGATAACTGTAATACCATGTTGAAGTCCCCACCGGTACACCAAGGAATATGACAAGAGCAAATCACCTCACCCAATTCCCTCCATAACACACACTGCTCAGAAAGATAACAAGGACCATAAACCCCAATTATACCATATCTCCACTCATTAGACAGCCAACAACCTACCGAAGAAGCAAATCGTTCTGCCACCCCCACTTTCTCCAAACGAAAGCTTGCATTATCCCAAACCAACAAAACCCCTCCCGACCTTCCACTTGAGGGTACATAAGAAAAACCAAAATTATCGTCAAACCACAATCGACTCACCAGATCCTCTGATACAACTACCAACTTCATTTCCTATAGCAAAATCATCACGCAGTTATGTTGTCGTACCAATGCTCGCACCGCTCACTGTTTCTATGTTGTCCCAAGTCCACGCACATTCCACGATAACATCTGTATCCTTCGATTCTATTGCGTACGATCCCTTGTCCCTATCAGTCGTGCAATATCTTTCACAATGTCCTCCTTGTTTCCCACTGTTTCTGCCTATATATACTTCCCCAATTTCAAAGTTTCTCGTGCTTTCTTCAACAAAGCGCGCTTTCTGTTTATAAAATCTGAATCTGATAAAGATCTATTCGCCAACTCTGATGTATGGGGGTTACTTTTCTTTGGCCTTCCTCTCTCTCGCTTCCCCAATCTTTTCTCTTCCTCTAAACATTTTTCGGGCGAAAGGCAGCTTAGCGTAACTTCTAAAACACTCATCACTCGCCGAAATTCACCCTCATGCTCAATAATCATTCCTTTACCAGCCCTAGGTTAAATAAGATTAAATAAAATTTTATGAGTTAAATATTAGATTATGGGATTTTAAAAATGATTATATTGCTTAAGCTCAATTTTAGAATATTTTACTCGGTTAAAATTCCAACGGATCCACTATAAAGCCCATTTTGACATGCACGCCTTAAACCCCAACAAAACAACCAAAATAAGATTAAATCACATTTTATGAGTTAAAATATTTAGTGATGGGCTTTTGAATATGAATATATAGCTTAACCTCATTTTTAGAAATTTTTACTTGTTTAAAATTCTGACGGGTCCACTATAAAGCCACTTTAAACCCCCAACAAAACGGCCGAAAAATAAGATTAAATAATATTTTATGACTTAAAATGTTTAGTTATGGGCTTTTAAACATGATTATATATCTTAACCTCATTTTTATAACTTTTTACTCAATTACAACTCCAACGGCTCCACTGTAAAGCCCATTTAGACATGTACGCCTTAAACCAATAGAACGACCACAAAATAAGATTAAATCAAACTTTATGAGTCAAAATATTTTATTATGGGATTTTGAATATGATTATATAGCTTAACCTCAATTTTAGAACTTTTTACTAGGTTAAAATTCCAATAGGTCCACTGTAAAACCCATTTAGACATGCACGACATAAACCCAACAAACGACCAGAAAATAAGATTAAATCAAATTCTATGAGTTAAAATATTTAATTATGGGAATTTAAATATGATTATATTGCTTAACCTCATTTTCAGAACTTTTTACTTGGTTAAAATTCCAACAGGTCCACTATAAAGCCCATTTAGACATGCACGCCTTAAACCACAACAAAACGACCGAAAAATAAGGTTAAATCAAATTTTATGACTTAAAATACTTTTTATGAGATTTTGAACATGATTATAAAGCTTAACCTCATTTTCAAAAATTTTTACTTGATTAAAATTCCAACGGTCCACAGTAAAGCCCATTTAGACATGCACGATTTAAACCCAACAAAACGGGCACACAATAAGATTAAATCAATTTTTATGAGCTTAAAATAATTATTTATGGGTTTTTGAACATGATTATATAGCTTAACCTCAATTTTAGAACTTTTTACTTGGTCAAAATTCCAACAAGTCCACTATAAAGCCCATTTAGACAAGCACATGCCATAAACACCAACAAAACGGCCGAAAATTAATATTAAATCATATTTAATGACTTAAAACATTTAGTTATGGGCTTCTGAACATGATTATATAGCTTAACCTCATTTTTAGAAATTTTTACTAGGTTAAAATTCAAACGGGTAAAATGTAAAGCCCATTTAGACATGCACGACTAAAACCCAACAAAACGGCCACAAAATAAGATTAAATTATATTTTATGAGTTAAAATATTCAAATATGGGCTTTCAAATATGATTATATAGCTTTACCTCAATTTTAGAACTTTTTACTCGGTTAAAATACCAACGGGTCCACTGTAAAACCAATTTAGATATGCACGCCTTAAACCCAACAAAACAACCACAAAATAAGATTAAATCAAATTTTATGAGTTAAAAAATTTAATTATGGGATTTTAGATATTATTATATCTCTTAACCTCATTTTTAGAACTTTTTACTCGGTTAAAATTCAAACGGGTCCACTATAATGCCTATTTAGACATGCACGCCTCAAATCCCAACAAAACGACCAAAAAGTAAGATTAAATCACATTTGATGACATAAAATTTTTAGTTATGGGCTTTTGAACATGATTAAGTAGCTTAACCTCTTTTTCAGATCTTTTTACTCAGTTGAAATTCCAACGGGTCCACAAAAACCCATTTAGACATGCATGCCTTAAACACCAACAAAACGACCGAAAAATAAGATTAACTCATATTTTATGACTTAAAATACTTATTTATGGGATTTTGAACATTTTTATTTAGCTTAACCTCATTTTTAGAAATTTTTACACGGTTTAAATTCCAACGGGTCCAATGTAAAGCTCATTTAGACATGCATGCCATAAACCCATCAAAACGGCCACAAAATAAGTTTAAATCAAATTTTATAAGTTAAAACCTTTAATTATGTGATTTTGAATATGATTATATAGATGAACCTCAATTTTAGAAATTTTCACTCTGTTAAAATTCCAACAAGTCCACCGTAATGCAAATTTAGACACGCATTCCTTAAGCCAAACAAAACGGCCACAAAATAAGATTAAATCAAATTTTATGAGTTAAAATATCTGATTATGGGATTTTAAATATGATTATATTTCTTAAACTCATTTTCAAAACTTTTTACTCGGTTAAAATTCCAATGGGCCCACTATAAAGCCCATTTAGACATGCACGCCTTAAACCCCAATAAAACGGCCAAAAAAGATTAAATCACATTTTATGACATAAAATATTTAGTTATGGCTTTTGAACATGATTATATAGCTTAACCTCATTTTTAGAACTTTTTACTAGGTAAAAATTCCAACAGGTCCACTATAAAGCCCATTTAGACATGCACGACTTAAACCCAACAAAACGGCCGCAAAATAAGATTAAATCAAATTTTATGAGTTAAAATATTTAATTTTGTTCTTTTGAATATGATTATATAGCTTAACCTCAATTATAGAAGTTTTTACTCGATTAAAATTCGAACGAGTCCAATGTAAAGCCCATTTAGACATGCACACTTTAAACCCCAACAAAACGGCCGAAAAATAAGATTGAATCACATTTTATGACTTAAAATATTAGTGATGGGCTTTTGAACAGGATTATATAGCTTAAACTCATTTTTATAACTTTTTACTAGGTTAAAATTCCAACGGGTCCACTATAAAGCCCATTTCGACATGCACGCCTTAAACCCCAAGAAAATGGCCGAAAAATAATATTAAATCATATTTTATGACTTAAAATACTTAGTTATAGGATTTTGAAGATTATTATATAGCTTAACCTCATTTTAAATTTTTTTACTCGGTTAAAATTCCAACGGGTCAACTATAAAGCCTATTTATACATGTACTCCTTAAACCCCAACAAAACGGCAAAAAATAAGATTAAATCACATTTTATGAGTTAAAATATTTAGTGATGGGATTTTTAATATGACTATATAGCTTAACCTCATTTTAAATTTTTTTTACCCGGTTAAAATTCCAACGGGTCAACTGTAAAGCCCATCTAGACATGCACACCTTAAACCCCAGCAAAACGGACGAAAAATAAGCTTAAATCACATTTTATGACTTAAAATATTTATTTATGGGCTTTTGAACATGATTATATAGCTTAACCTCATTTTCAAAACTTTTTACTCGGTTAAAATTCAAACGGGTCCACTATAAAGCCTATTTTGACATGTATGCCTTAAACCCCAACAAAATGGCCAAAAAATAAGATTAAATAAAATTTTACTAATTAAAATATTTATTTATGGGCTTTTGAACATGATTATAAAGCTTAACCTCATTTTCAAAAAAATTTACTCGTTTAAAATTCCAACGTGTCCACTGTAAAGCCTATTTAGACAAGCACGACTTAAACCCAACAAAACATCCACAAAATAAGATTAAATCATATTTTATGAGTTAAAATATTTAATTATGGGCTTTTGAATATGATTGTATAGCTTAACCCGATTTTCAAAACTTTTTACTCGGTTAAAATTCCAACGGGTCCACTTTAAATGCCATTTAGACATGCACTCCTTAAACCCAACAAAACGGCCACAAAATACGATTAAGTCAAATTTTATGAGTTAAAATATTTGATTATGGGATTTGCAATATGATTTTGTAGCTTAACCTCAATTTTAGAACTTTTTACTTGGTTAAAATTCCAACGGGTCAACTGTAAAGCCCAATTAGACCTGTACGCCTTAAACTCCAAGAAAATGGCCGCAATATAAGATTGAATAAAATTTTATGAATTAAAATATTTAGTTATGGGCTTTTGAACATGATTGTAACACCCTGAATTTTTGCCCCAAATTTAAAACCCTAATTTTTAAATCCCAAAATTCAAAACCCTAGAAATTGGGGAATTTTAATTTCATAACCCTAATTGATAATTTGGGAATTTATTGAATTTTTAAACAAATTTAGTGACCTTTTTATAAAGAATTGATATTAGATACCTACTTTGTGAACGCTAGAAAAGAACAAGGACTTACCTTGTTATTTATCCAAAGATTTGTATATATATAGGTTACGTCCAATTTTTTTTCACCTCTGTAGCCGCACTTTCTCCTCCCTCTCAAATAGTTTGAAACACATTCCCTTTGCTTTTCTTTTTTTATTTAATTCGATCAAACCCCGCTGAGTCTCTAGCACCGCTCAATTCAACTATGTCTTAGGTTGATTTGAAGATCAACTATTCGAATCAGAAAGTATTCATTAAATTTCGTAAAATTAGTATTTAAGAATAATTCTTTGATCATAGTGATAATAGTAATAGTGTTATCGTAGGATTATTCTCATAGGTACCAATACAGCTAAACCTAGTGATTCTGATCGTGGGAAACACATTACTCAGTAGGTTGAGTTTGCTTTGGCTAAGGTGTGTTTTCCTCTGGTGCTATAAATAAATGATTTTTATATGGTTTTAAACCTTGCTTGATTATGATCTGCATTATGGCTTGTATGGTTGACATCATATGCATATAATTTTAGAATGTGTTTTTAATTATTATTTATGGAATATTTGATTTACGAAACATCAGAATTTATGAAAACTAGGATTTATGGATTATGGTTTATGGATTTATGAAGTATGTTTATGGAATATCGGATTAATGGAACTATGTTTATGAATTTGATTTTTAAACATGATATATGTGTGAGCATAGGTTGGGATTTGTACGGGGAAGTTCAGTGGTTTCACCCTTCGGGCTGAATTCCACTTTGGATGGCAGACGTAGCAAAGAGGTTATGGGAACCTTCCTCATCTTTGGCGGACGTAGTTGGGTGCATTGCATTTTGCTTTTGATATTGTACCATTTGTTTTATGTTTTAAAGAATTTTAAGAAAATATTACTTTTTTATGATTATTGTTTTCCTTGCACTTTAGAGACACACTAAGCTCTTTAGCTTACTCCCCATAGTTTCCTCTTATAGATTTCTTTGGATTTTAGGCGACGTGGTACTTGGAGGATCTCACATTTTATTCGGTTATTTTATTATTCAGTATGAAACTATTTTTAGTTATTCAGATCATTGTTTATTATTTTGCTACATTGATGTAATTTTAAAATTTGAGACTAATTATGTTTTAGAATTATTTTTAGCATTCATTCACTATGTTTTTTATTTTATTTTATTATTAAGATATTTTTATTATTTATTCAAATATTGATTATGACATTTGCCAAATTATTTATTATAAGATATTTATTAAATTATCATTGTATCTATTCTTTTTTAATTAAAGTATAATCTTTAAAATTTGTTTTCTTGAGGGAAAAGTTTTCAAACGTGACTTCCTAGATTTGACCTATTTCTTCTGGGCCGGGTTTAGGGGGCTACATTTAGTGGTATCAGAGATAAGTTCAACCCTTAGACTGTGAGGCTCACAACAATTGTTTTCAAAATATTTTCATTTTCTGCATGCATCTGAAATATTTTGGGATAAATGAGAATTTTCTAAAAACTTACTACGGTTTTGCTTGATTCTTATTAAATTATTTTCAACGTGTTTTAAATCTGAAACTCCAGTACTGAATCTGAATTTAAGTTATCACCTTTTGCCGATAGTTACTATGCCACCGCGTAGAGTTCTTGTGTTACGTTTGGTTGAGGTTGTACCACTGTTTTGGATAGTGATCATCCGCCTTATGCCGAGTAGACAGAAAATTAGAATGAGATTTAAGATAATGAGGTATTCAGAACGAAGAATTTTAAGTTGTGTCAGTTAATTTTGGGATCTATCGCTAAGTCTGGAAATTTCGAGGACGAAATTCCTTTTAAGGGTGGAAGAGTTGTAACACCCTGAATTTTAGCCCCAAATTTAAAACCCTATTTTTTAAATCCTTAAATTAAAAACTCTAGAAATTGGGGAATTTTAATTTCATAAACCTAGTTGATAATTTGGGAATTAATTGAATTTTTAAACAAATTTAGTGACCTTTTTATAAAAAATTGATATTAGATACATACTTTGTGAACCCTCGAAAAGAACAAGGACTTAACTTGTAATTTATCCAAAGATTTGTATATATATATATAGGTTACGTTCAATTTTTTTCACCTCTACAGCCGCACTTTCTCCTCTCTCTCAAATAGTTTGAAATATATTCCCTTTTCTTTTCTTTTCCTTTTTATTTAATTCGATCAAACCCCGCTAAGTCTTTGGCACTGCTCAATTCAACTATGTCTTCGGTTGATTTGAAGATCAACTATTCGAATCAGATAAGTATTCATTAAATTTCATTAGATTAGTATTTAGGAATAATTCTTTGATCATAGTGATAATAGTAATAGTGTTATCATATTATTATTCTCATAGGTACCAATACAGCTAAACCTAGTGCTTCTGATCGTGGGAAACACATTACTCAGTAGATTGAGTTTGCTTTGGCTAAGGTGTGTTTTCTTGCAGTGCTATAAATAAATGATTTTTATATGGTTTTATACCTTGCTTGATTATGAACTGCATTATGGTTTGTATGGTTGACATCATATGCATACGATTTTAGAATGTGTTTTTAATTATGATTTATGAAATATTTGATTTACGAAACATCAGAATTTACGAAAAATAGGATTTATGGATTATGATTTAAGGATTTATGAAGTATGTTTATGGAATATCTGATTTATGGAACTATGTTTATGAATTTGAGGTCTAAATATCATATATGTGTGAGCATGGGTTGGGATTTGTACAGGGAAGTTCAGTGGTTTCACCCTTCAGGCTGAATTCCACTTTAGATGGCGAAAGTAGCGAGGAGGTTATAAGAACCTTCCTCATCTTTGGCGGACGTAGTTGGGTGCACTGCATTTCACTTTTGATATTGTACCATTTGTTTTATGTTCTAAAGAATTTTAAGAAAATATGACTTTGTTTTATGATTAAGGTTTTCCTTGCACTTTAGAGACACACTAAGCTCTTTAGCTTACTCCCCCATAGTTTCCTCTTATAGATATTTTTGGACTTCAGGCGACGTGGTACTTGGGGGATCTCACATTTTATCCGGTTATTTTATTATTGAACACGAAACTATTTTTAGTTATTCAGATCATTATTTATTATTTTGATACATTGATGTAATTTTAAACTTTGAGACTAATTATGTTTGGGGATTATTTTTCAACATTCGTTTACTATGTTTTTATTTTATTTTATTATTAAGATATTTTTATTATATATTCGGATATTGATTATGACATTTGCCAAGTTATTTATTATAAGATATTTATTAAATTATCATTATATGTATTCTTTTTTAATTAAAGTATAATTTTTAAAATTTGTTTTCTTGAGGGAAAAGTTTTCAAATATGACTTCCTAGATTCGACCTATTTCTTCTGAGCTGGGTTTAGGGGGTTACAATGATTATATGGCTTAACCTCAATTTTAGAACTTTTTACTCGTTTAAAATTCAAACGTGTCCACAGTAAAGCTCATTTAGACATGCATGCCTTAAACCCCAACAAAATGACCGAAAATAAGATAAAATCACATTTTATAACTTAAAATATTTAGTTATGAGCTTTTGAACATGCTTATATAGCTTAACCTCATTTTCAGTACTTTTTACACGGTCATGCGTTACGTGATTGCCCAGGCGCAAACGAGACTCTCCGTCTGGCTGGTATACCAACTTCCATCCGCTCTAGCACTATTGATTCAGTATTATCTTGGCTTGAGGATGGGTTCATGTCTAGCTCTCCATTCATTTTCACTATTTATAATGGTTCTTTGGAATTTATGGAATATACGTAATGATTGCTCTATATTCACCATCTCCAGCCACCTTGGCTAACGGTTATCAATTCCCAGGGCATTCTTCGCAACTACGCAGTAGCTAATTCAACAGGCTTCACCTCCCAATCGCTGGACGAACCTACCCTTGTGCAACTGCATTAGAATCCACCTCAAGATGGGTATGTGAAGATTAACACGGATGGGGCCTTTGATCCAATCACAAAGGCTGTTGCTGTAGGTGTTGTGGCGCAAGACTCTAGCGGTGTAATCATTGGAGGTCTTTCTTACCCTTTAGGTAGCTGCATGGATGTTGTCTCTGCCGAAGCACAAGCGGTTATTGCCGGATTCCTCTTTGCTCAAGAGCGTGGCTGGTCCAACTTGATCATTGAGACGGATTTAGCTAATGTGGCCAATAAACTCAATTGGCAAAGTATTGATTTGTCTACCTTGAGCCCACTGGTTGAACATGATCGCTTTCTGCTTGCCGATACTGCCAACTTTAGTATACACTTTGTACCTAGTGTGATGAACAATGTTGCACACACTATTGCCTCTAGGGCTCTAAGGCCAATGTCTTCCATCTTTTTTTCTTCGAATTACCCCGATTATCTTCAAACTCTTGTAACTAATGAGATTCATTATCATCAAAGTTAATATATACGAGTACTCTTTTCCCCATAGGTGCTCACACGTGGCCTGCACCATGTGTGACTTTAGAGGGGTTTTTAACATGGCCCACTTTTCTTCAAAAAAAATTCCACGGGTCCACTATAAAGCCCATTTAGAAATGCACGCCATAAATCCTAACAAAACGGTCGAAAAATAAGATTAAATAATATTTTATGTCTTAAAATATTTAGTTATCGACTTCTGAATATGATTATATGGCCTAACCTCATTTTCAGAAAATTTTAATCGGTTAAAATTCCAACGGGTTCACTATAAAGCCCATTTAGACATGTAGGCCTTAAACCAAACAAAACGGCCACAAATTAATATTGAATCAAATTTTATGAGTTAAAATATTTAATTAAGGGCTTTTGAATATGATTATATAGCTTAACCTCAATTTTAGAAATTTTTACTCAATTAAAATTCCAACCGGTCCACTCTAAAGCCCATTTAAACATTCATACCCTTCCACTGTAAAGCACATTTAGACATGCACGCCTTAAACCCAAGCAAAATGGCCGAAAATAAGATTAAATCAAATTTTATGAATTAAAATATCTAGTTATGGGCTTTTGAACATGATTAGACAGCTTAACCCTAATTTTAGAACTTTTTACTCTGTTAAAATTTCAACGGGTCCACTATAAAGCCCATTTAGACATGCACGCCTTAAACCCCAACAAAACAGACGAAAAATAAGATTAAATCACATTTTATGACTTAAAATATTTAGTTATGGGCTTTTGAACATGATTATATAGCTTCTCCTCATTTTTAGAGCTTTTTACTCTGTTAAAATTCCAACAGGTCCACTTTAAAAGCCATTTAGGTATGCACGCATTAAACCCCAACAAAGCGACCGAAAAAAAAGATCAAATCACATTTTATGACTTAAAATATTTAGTGATGGGCTTTTGAACATGATTATATCGCTTAACCTCATTTTTAGAACTTTTTACTCGTTTAAAATTCCAACGGGTCCAATATAAAGCCCATGTAGACATACACGCCTTAAACCCCAACAAAACGGCTGAAAAATAAGATTAAATCACATTTTATGCTCAAATATTTTGTTATAGGCCCATTTAGACATGCACGCCTTAAACCCAAACAAAATGGCTGAAATATAAGATTAAATCACATTTTATGACTTAAAATATTTACTAAAGGGCTTTTGAACATGATTATAAAGCTTTACCTAATTTTCAGAACTTTTTACTCGGTTAAAATTTCAATGGTCCACTGTAAAAGCCCATTTGCACATGCATGCCTTAAGCCCCAACAAAATGGCAAAAAATAAGATTAAATCACATTTTATGAATTAAAATATTGAGGTATGGGCTTTTGAACATGACTATATAGCTTAACCTCATTTTCTGAAATTTTTACTCGGTTAAATTTTTACTCATAAAATTTGATTTAATCTTATTTTATGGTCGTTTTTTGGGTTTAAGGCGTGCATGTCTAAATGGGCCTTACAGTGGACCTGTTGGAATTTTAACTGAGTAATAGTCTTGAAATTGAGTTTAAGCTATATAATCTTATTCAAAAGCCCATAATCAAATATTTTAACTCATAAGATTCGATTTAATCTTATTTTGTGGCTGTTTTGTTTGGTTTAAGGTGTGCATGTCTAAATGGGCCTTACAGTGGACCCATTGGAATTTTAATCGATTAAAAAGTTTTAAAATTGAGGTTAAACTATATAATCATATTCTAAAGCCCATAATAAAATACGTTAACTCATAAAATTTTATTCAACCTTATTTTGCGGCTTTTTTGTTGGGTTTAAGGCGTGCATGTCTAAATGGGCTTTATAAAGGACCCTTTGGAATTTTAACCATGTAAAAAGTTCTAAAATTGAGGTTAAAATTTATAATCATGTTCAAAAGCCCATAAATAAAAATTTTAAGTCACAAAATTTGATTTAATCTTATTTTGCGGCCATTTTGTTAGGGTTTAAGGCGTGCATGTCTAAATGGGATTTAAAGTGGACCCATTGGAATTTTAATCGAGTAATATGTCATAAAATTGAGTTTAAACAGTATAATCAAATTCAAAAGCCCATAATTAAATATTTTAAGTCAAAAAATTTGATTTAATCATATTTTGTAACTGTTTTGGGGTTTAAGGTGCGCTTGTCTAAATGGGATTTACAGTGGACCAGTTGGAATTTTAACCGAGTAAAATGTTCTAAATTTGACAGAAAGCTATATAATCATATTCAAAAATCCATAATCAAATATTTGATCTTATAAAATTTAATTTAATCTTATTTTGTTGTTGTTTTGTCGGGTTTAAGGCGTGCATGTCTAAATGGGTTTTACAGTGGACCCGTTGGAATTTTAACCGATTAAAAGGTTCTAAAATTGAGGTTATGCTATATAATCATATTCTAATGCCCATAATCAAATATTTTAATAATAAAATTTGATTTAATCTTATTTTTTGGCTGTTTTGTTGGGTTTAAGGAGTACATGTCTAAATGGGCTTTACAGTGGACCTATTGGAATTTTAAACATGTAAAAAAGTTATGAAATTGAGGTTAAGCTATATAATCATATTATAAAACCCATAATAAAATATTTTAACTCATAAAATTTGATTTAATCTTATTTTGTGGTCGTTTTGT
Source organism: Hibiscus mutabilis (assembly GCA_019671005.1). Lineage (NCBI taxonomy): Eukaryota > Viridiplantae > Streptophyta > Magnoliopsida > Malvales > Malvaceae > Hibiscus > Hibiscus mutabilis. The sequence goes on from CM033744.1 coordinate 13,652,851, forward strand.
TGGGTTTAAGGCGTGCATGTCTAAATGGACTTTACAGTGGACCCGTTGGAATTTTAGCCGAGTAAAAAGTTCTAAAATTGAGGTTAAACTTTATAATCATGATCAAAAGCACATAACTAAATATTTTTAGTTATAAAATTTGATTTAATCTTATTTTGTGGTTATTTTGTTGGTGTTTAAGGCGTGCATGTCTAAATGGGCTTTATAGTGGACCCGTTGGTATTTTAACAAGAAGTCTTGAAATTGAGTTTGAACTATATAATCATACTAAAAAGCCCATAATCAGACATTTTAACTCATAAAATTTGATTTAATCTTATTTTGTGGCCTTTTTTGGTTTAAGGCGTGCATGTCTAAATGGACTTTACAAGAGACCTGTTGGAATTTTAACCGGTAAAATGTTCTAAAATTGAGGTTATGCTATATAATAATATTGAAAAAACCATAATTAAATATTTTAAATCATAAAATTTGATTTAATCTTATTTTGTGGTCATTTTGTTAGGTTTAAGGCGTGCATGTCTAAATGGGCTTTATAGTGGACTCGTTGCAATTTTAACCGAGCAAAAAGTTCTAAAATTGAGGTTAAGCTATATAATTATGTTCAAAAGCCCATAAATAAATATTTTAAGTCATAAAATGTGATTTAATCTTATTTTCCAACTGTTTTGTTGGGGTTTAAGGCGTGCATGTCTAAATGGGCTTTATAGTGGACCTGTTGGAATTTGAACCGAGTAAAAAGTCCTAAAATTGAGGTTAAACTGTATAATTATGTTCAAAAGACCATAACTAAATATTTTAAGTCATAAAATTTGATTTAATCTTATTTTGCGGCCATTTTGTTGGGGTTTAAGGCGTGCATTTTTAAATGGGCTTTACAGTGGACCCCGTTGGATTTTAACCGAGTAAAAAGTCTTGAAATTCAGTTTAAGCTATATAATCATAATAAAAAGCCCATAATCAAATATTTTAACCTATAAAATTTTATTTAATCTTATTTTGTGGCTGTTTTTTGGGTTATGGCTTGCATGTCTAAATGGGCTTTGCACCGGACCCCTTAGAATTTAAACCGAGTAATATTTTCTAAAACTAATGGTAAGATATATAACCATATTCAAAAGCCCATAATTAAATATTTTAACTCATAAAATTTGATTTAATCTTATTTTGTTGCCGTTTTGTTGGGTTTAAGGCGTGCATGTCTAAATGGGCTTTACAGTAGACCCGTTTTAATTTTAACCGAGTACAAAGTCCTAAAATTGAGGTTAAGCTGTATAATCATATTCAAAAGCCCATAATAAAATATTTTAACTCATAAAATTTGATTTTATCTTATTTTGTGGTATTTTTGTTGGGTTTAAGGCGTGCATGTCTAAATGAGCTTTATAGTGGACCCATTAGAATTTTAACCGAGTAAAAATTTCTGAAAATAAGGTTAAGCTATATAATCCTGTTCAAAATCCCATAACTAGATATTTTAAGTCATAAAATGTAATTTAATCTTATTTTTTGGCCGTTTTGTTGGGATTTAAGGTGTGCATGTCTAATTGGACATTACTGTGACCCTGCTAAAATTTTAACAAAGTAAAAAGTTTTAAAATTGAGGTTAAGCTATATAATCATATTATAAATCATATAATCAAATCTTTTTAACTCATATAATCTTATTTTGTGGCCGTTTTATTGGGGTTTAAGGCGTGCATGTCTAAATGGGCTTTACAGTGGACTCATTGGAATATTAACCGAGTAAAAAGTTCTAAAATTGAGGTTACGCTATATAATCTTGTTCAAAATCCCATAACTAAATATTTTAAGTCATAAAATGTGATTTAATCGTAATTTCCGACCGTTTTGTTAGGGTATAAGGCGTGCATGTCTAAATGGGCTTTATAGTGGACCTGTTGGAATTTTAATCTAGTAAAAAGTTCTAAAATTGAGGTTAATCTGTATAATCATGTTCAAAAGCCCATGAATAAATATTTTAAGTCATAAAATTTGATTTAATCTTATTTTGCGGCTATTTTGTAGGGGTTTAAGCCGTGGTCTAAATGGGCTTTATAGTGGACCCGTTGGAATTTTAACTGAGTAAAAAGTTATAAAATTGAGGTTAAGCTATTTAATCATATTGCAAAGCCTATAATTAAATATTTTAATTCATAAAATTTGATTTAACCTTATTTTCTGGGCTTATCCCGAAATCACTTGTTTATTGTAAACCAACTTCGGGTTGGTTCACTTGGACCAAATCTGGTCCTCATACCTCGCCTATACTATCGCGCCTTGATTGCTTTGTAGCTACTTCATGTGGCTTTTGGGATTGCTTATCCTGGGCATTGTGTTGCATCAGAATATAACGCAGATTTAGATTATTGTGTTATCTTTATGGAGACTTCTCTCATCCTGTATGAGCCACGAACAGTTTGGCATGACCATTTTCGTTTTGAAAACTGTTGGGCTCATGATGCAATCTGTGTGCCAAGGTCCAAAGAGCCTAGGCAGCTATGCCTGGCTTGGCCATTGATAAGATTCAAGCTGTTGGACAAACAAATTAATTCCTATATGCATGGTCTAATTTCTAATGCTGATATAGAGGTTTCTCTTGCAGCTAAATATGAACTTCGACATCTCCTTGATAACAAGGAAACTTATTGGACCCGACGTTCTCGAATAACATGGCTTTCACAGGGTGATAAGAACATATCCTTTTTCCATGCCCGTGCACCAGGAAGGAGAAAGAAAAATCATATTAAAGGCCTATTCGATCACAGCAATGTTTGGCAAAGAGGTACGGATAAAATTATGGGAGTTGTCACTGACTACTTTCAGAACTTATTCGCCTCTTCGACTCTGACTATAGACCCTTTAATCTTTGACAATATTGTTCCCCCTATCACACCTGATATGAATATGGCTTTGACTAGACCGTTCACTAAGGATGAAATCACTTTTGCCTTTCGGGATATAAATCCCAAGAAAGCCCCGGGTATTGATGGATTTCCAAGTAACTTTTATAGGAAGCATTGGGATATGGTCATCCAGAATGTCATTAAGCTTTGTCTGGACCTCCTTAATGGAGATACGGTCATGGCTTCAGTAAACCGCACAGTCCTAGTCTTAATACCAAAAGTGGCTGAGCCTACTTCAATGCGCCAACTCCAGCCCATCTGTCTTTGTATCGTAATTTATAAAATCATAGCAAAGGTCTTGTCAATCGTATGAAAACAAAGCTGGAAATTTCATATTTTTTTACCTATCCTTCTCTTCATCTTTTTCAATCTTTTGAATTATAATCTTGTTTTTGATCTTCCAATCTTTCACCTTGCCATCGTTTCTTTAAATTTCTAGCCTTGAATCTAAAAATTTTAAGAAAATCCCTTCTCAACTCTCTTGAACTTTCAGATCTGCACATAACTTTCTTGATTGAGTTTAGAGTTTCTAGTTTTTGCAACAACTTGTTTGGAGGCTTTCAAATCTACGATTGTGCTACTCTATCATGGAGCATTGGGTTTGGCATTGTTTGATTGTCTACCTTGGTCATTAGGAGTAAATGATTACTTCGGTTTATATGTACCTTGTCCCCATTTAGATGTAGCGCTTCTATAGGCACGGGTGGTGCCTTTCCTTTTGAGCTACCTCTCCGCTTTCTTGGCCATATGAACTATGTCTTCAATCCCTTGCCATGGTGGCTTCTCGATCCTCATCAATGTTGGCTTGGATCATGCCTACTTCCATCTCTTTATAGTAATCTTCAACACTACGGTTGCCTTGTGTAAGGTTTTGAAGCTTGTTGAATAGCTCCCTATGATAGTGAGTTGGAATGAACCTCCTATGCATAACAACCTTCATCTCATTCCAAGTAGAGATAAGATGTTCACCATTGCGTCTCATGCTAGATGTCAACTAATCCCACCATATTAGTGCATAATCCATAAATTCAATGGCTACAAGTTTTACCTTCTTAAGCTCTGAGTAGTTATGGCACTCAAAAATATGCTCAACCTTCTTTTCCCATGCAAGATAGGCTTCAGGATCCGTTCTCCCTTGAAAAGGAGGATGGTAATCTTAATGTTGCTGAGGTTATCATCCACTCTTGGTCGAGCTCTTTGGCCTTGTTGTTCCATGCTATGTTGGGATACTTGATCTTGCATATCATCTACTTCTTCATGATTCTCCACGTGTTCCTAATTGGCTTATGACATTTCTAGCGATTTTATTCGTTCCAACAATGGTTCCAATTTATCTTGAATCATCTTGGCCATTGCTTGAACCAAAGCCTGGTTGTGCACATTAGGAGCTGCATCTCCATTGTGCTTAAATCTTTGAGACATGATTAGTTAACACAATAATAAAGAAATAATTTAAACCTCACTAACACAAATCCTCGCCGTTCCACTCCAAAGAAAATGCACTCACACTCGGGTTTCACTCGGGTTAGGCTTTTCCCTTAATGAACACTCTTGCCTTTTACAACTCTTGCTCTATTTCTAAGTCCTTAGAGAACTTACTTAAGGCTCGACAAGTGCTCTTTGTGGAATTCGGCTGAAACGAAGTGATCAGGAAAGGAAACAAGAAATATGTAGAAATAAGATAGGTTAACAAGATAAGGATGAGATAGCAATCTGAATTTTGTATTAACAAAAGATACAACCAATCCTCTTGTTTTTGCTGAGTATTGTAGAATATCCCTCACTTTTTAAACTTTTCTTCCTTTGAATTTTTTTCGATTTGTTTTGAATTTTTTTGAATAATCAGGGAAATGATTTGAACAACTTATTGAATCGAAAACGCTCTGATACTAATAGATATACATTCGGTTGTGAGATGGTCAAATTGTTATCCAAGTTTACCCGATCGTGATTCAAGTAAGCATTTTAAAATCTATTGCAAAATAGTGAAAGAATGATGTTCAAGATTGGACTTAGTAGAAATGAAAGGAGAAGATAGGAAGGTTATAAATGAATGTGGAGTTTGGTTGTGGTATAGGATGTGACAAGGGATTGAAGGAAATATGGATGTGGATATATATGGTTGTAAAGGTAATTGGAGTAGGGAACAGAAACGTAACTAATGGCGAGGTGTAAACAAAGGAGGAACCAACACTAAATAGTGAAGACTCGTTTCTTAAGAGTTCTTAGATGCGTATTGGGTTGAAGGGTATATGGATTGTGACCCACTAGTTATAGGGTTATGAAATTAAAATTCCTCAATTTCTAGGGTTTTGAAGTTAGAGATTTAAAAATTAGGATTTTAAATTTGGGGCAAAAATTCAGGCTGTTACAATCATGTTCAAAAGCCCATAACTAAAAATTTTAATTTATAAAATTTGATTTAATCTTATATTGTGGCCATTTTATTGGGGTTTAAGACGTGCATGTCTAAATGGGCTTTACCGTTGACCCGTTGGAATTTTAACCGAGTAAAAAGTTCTAAAATTGAGGTTAAGCTATATAATCATATTAAAAATCCCATAATCAAATATTTGAACTCATAAAATTTGATTAAATCTTATTTTTGTGGCCGTTTTGTTGGGTTTAAGGAGTGCATGTCTAAATGGCCTTTAAAGTGGACCCGTTGAAATTTTAACAGAGTAAAAAGTTTTAAAAATCAGATTAATCTATACAATCATATTCAAAAGCCCATAATTAAATATTTTAACTCATAAAATATGATTTAATCTTATTTTGTGGTCGTTTTGTTAGGCTTAAGTCGTGCATGTCTAAATGGGCTTTATAGTGGACCCGTTGGAATTTTAGCCGAGTAAAAATTTTTGAAAATGAGGTTAGGCTTTATAATCATGTTCAAAAGCCCATAAATAAATATTTTAAGTCATAAAATTTGATTTAATCTTATTTTTTGCCATTTTGTTGGAGTTTAAGGCGTGCATGTCTAAATGGGCTTTATAATGGACCCGTTGGAATTCTAATCGAGTAAAAAGTTCTGAAAATGAGGTTTATCTATATAATCATGTTCAAAAGCCCATTGGACCCGTTGGAATTTTAAGGAATGCATGTCTAAATTTGCTTTACAGTGGACCCGTTGGAATTTTAACCGAGTAAAAAGTTCTAAAATTGAGATTAAGCTATATAATCATATTTAAAAGCCTATAATTAAATATTTTAATCATAAAATTTTATTTAAACTTATTTTGTGGCCGTTTTGTTGGGTTTAAGGCGTGCATCTCTAAATGGGTTTTACAGTGGACCCGTTGGAATTCTAAACTAGTAAAAAAAATTGAAAACGAGGTTAAGCTAAATAATCATGTCAAAAAGCCCATAAATAAGTATTTAAGTCATAAAATATGATTTAATCTTATTTTTAGCCCTTTGGTTGGGGTTTAAGGCGTGCATGTCGAAATGGGCTTTATAGTGGACCCGTTGGAATTTTAACCGAGTAAAAAGTTCTGAAAATGAAGTTAAGCTATTTAATCATGTTCAGAAGCCCGTAACTAAAAATTTTATGTCATAAAATGTGATTTAATCTTATTTTTTGGCCATTTTGTTGCGGTTTAAGTCGTGCATGTCTAAATAGGCATTATAGTGGACCCGTTGGAATTTTAACCGAGTAAAATGTTCTGAAAATGAGGTTAAGCAATATAATCATATTTAAAATCACTTAATTAAATATTTTAACTCGTTGGGTTTACAGCGTGCATGTCTAAATGGGTTTTACAATGGACCCGTTGGAATTTTAACCGAGTAAAAAGTTCTAAAATGGAGGTTAAGCTATATAATCATATTCAAAATCCCATATTCAAATATTTTAACTCATAAAATATGATTTAATCTTATTTTGTGACTGTTTTGTTGGGTTTTAGTTGTACATGTCTAAATGGGCTTTATAGTGGACCCGATTGAATTTAATCTATTTTGAAAAATAGGTTAATCTATATAATCTTGTTCAAAAGCCCATAAACAAATATTTTAAGTCATAAATATGATTTAATCTTTTTTGGTCGTTTTGTTGGGGTTTATGGCGTGCTTGTCTAAATGGACTTTATAGTGGACCATTTTGAATTTTAACCGAGTAATAAGTTCTAAAATTGAGGTTAAGCTATATAATCATGTTCAAAAGCCCATAACTAAATATTTTAACTCATAAAATTTGATTTAATCTTATTTTGTGACCGTTTTGTTGGGTTTAAGGCGTGCATGTCAAAATGGGCTTTACAATGGATCGTTGGAATTTTAATTGAGTAAAAATTTCTGAAAATGAGGTTAAGATTTATAATCATGTTCAAAACCCATAAATAAGTATTTGAACTCATAAAATGTGATTTAATATTATTTTTTGGCCGTTTTGTTGTGGTTTAAGGAGTGCATGTCTAAATGGGTTTTGAATTTAGGGATTTAAAAATTAGGGTTTTAAATTTGGGGAAAAATTTAGGGTGTTACAATCATGTTCAAAAGCCCATAACTAAACATTTTAGTTCATAAAATTTGATTTAATCTTATCTTGTGGCCATTTTCTTGGGTTTTAAGGCGTGTATGTCTAAATGGGCTTTACAGTTGACCCTAGGGGTGATAATGAGCATCGCTGAGCCCGAGCCTGGCCAGGCTCGATGAGCTCGAAATTTTAGGCTCAAGCTCGGGTCAGAAATAATACTATTGGGCTTGGCTCGAACGCGAAGCTCGTCAGGCTATGCTTGGCTCTTGGCTCGACGAAATGGACAATTTTGTTATAATTCTTTTTTTATAAAAGATAGGGCCTCGTTAAAAAACCCTTTCATAACCAACACTGAAACGAAATTCAATTCGGGGAAAGGGAAAAGAGTGCCCAATTTATTTTAGTTAATTTATTTTTAGTAGATTTTTCCCTAATTTATTTTATTGCATTTCTTTTGCTAAAGAGATTACTTTTAGTGTATATGTAGCATATATATATAATTATTTTGAGCTTGTTCACGAGCTTTTCGAGCTGAGCTTGGGTCGACTCGGCTCAGCTTGTTAAGGTCTCGAGCCGAGCTCGAGTCGAGTTCACTTGAGTTAAGCTTTGACCGAGCAGAGCCCGAGTAGCTCACGAGCCGGTCAGGCTCACGAGCCGGTCAGGCTCATTTTCACCCCTTGACTCGTTGGAATTTTAACTGAGTAAAAAGTTCTAGAATTGAGTTTAAGCTATATAATCATATTAAAAATCCTATAATCAAATATTTTAACTCGTAAAATTTGATTTAATCTTATTTTGTGGCCGTTTTGTTGGGTTTAAGGCGTGCATGTCTAAATGGCCTTTAAAGTGGGCCCGTTTGAATTTTAACCGAGTAAAAAGTTCTAAAAATCAAGTTAAACTATAAAATCATGTTCAAAAGCCCATAATTAAATATTTTAACTCATAAAATATGATTTAATCTTATTTTGTGGCCGTTTTGTTGGGTTTAAGTAGTGCTTGTCTAAATGGGCTTTATAGTGGACCCGTTGGAATTTTAACTGAATAAAAAAATTCTAAAAATGAGGTTAGGCTTTATAATCATGTTCAAAAGCCCATAAATAAATATTTTAAGTCATAAAATTTTATTTAATCTTATTTTTTGGCCATTTTGTTGGGGTTTAAGGCATGCATGTCTAAATGGGCTTTATAATGGACCCGTTGGAATTATAACCAAGTAAAAAGTTCTGAAAATGAGGTTAAGCTATATAATCATGTTCAAAAGCCCATAAATAAATATTTTAAGTCATAAAATGTGATTTAATCTTATTTTTCGGCCGTTTTGTTGGGGTTTAAGGTGTGTATGTCTAAATGGGCTCTACAGTGGACTCGTCAGAATTTTAACCAAGTAAAAACTTCAGAAAATGAGGTTAAGCTATATAGTCATGTTCAAAAGTCAATCACTAAATGTTTTAACTCATAAAATGTGATTTAATCTTATTTTTGGCCGTTTTGTTGGGGTCTAAGGCGTGCATGTCAAAATGGGCTTTACAGTGGACCCGTTGGAATTTTAACCGAGTAAAATATTTTTAAAATGAGATTAAGCTATATAATCAAGTTCAAAAGCCGATAACTAAGTATTTTAAGTCATAAAATATGATTTAATCTTATTGTTCGGCCGTTTTATTGATGTTTAAGGCGTGCATATCCAAATGGGCTTTATAGTGGATTCGTTCGAATTTTAACCTTGTTAAAAGTTACGAAAATGAGTTTAAGCTATAAAATCATGTTCAAAACCCCATCACTAAATATATTAAGTCAAAAAATATGATTCGATCTTATTTTTCGGTCGTTTTGTTGGGGTTTAAGGCGTGCATGTCTAATGGGCTTTACGGTGGACCCGTTAAAATTTTATCCGAGTAAAAACTTCTATAAATGACGTTAAGATATATAATCATATTCAAAATCCCAAATTAAATATTTTAACACATAAAATTTGATTTAATCTTATTTTGTGGCTCTTTTGTTGGGTTTAAGTCGTGCATGTCTAAATGGGCTTTACAGTGGGCCTATTGGAATTTTAACTGAGTAAAAAGTTCTAAAAATGAGGTTAAGCTATATAATCATGTTCAAAAACCCATAACTAAATATTTTATGTCATAAAATGTGATTTAATCTTATTTTTGGCCGTTTTATTGGGGTTTAAGGCGTGCATGTCTAAATGGGCTTTATAGTGGACCCGTTGGAATTTAAACCGAGTAAAAAGTTCTAAAAATGAGGTTAAGCAATATAATAATATTTAAAATACAATAATCAGATATTTTAACTCATAAAATTTGATTTAATCTTATTTTTTGGCCATTTTGTTGGGGTTTAAGGCGTGCATGTCTAAATGGGCTTTACAGGGGACCCGTTGGAATTTTAACCGAGTAAAAAGTTCTAAAGTTTAGGTTAAGTTATATAATCTTCTTAAAATGCCCATTACTAAATATTTTAAATCATAAAATGTGATTTAATCTTATTTTGTGGCCGTTTTGTTGGGGTTTAAGGCGCATGTCTAAATGGGCTTTACAGTGGACCCGTTGGAATTTTAACCGAGTAAAAAGTTCTAAAATTGAGGTTAAGCTGTATAATCATGTTCAAAATCCCATAACTAAATATTTTAATTCGTAAAATTTTATTTAATCTTATTTTTTTTTCGTTTTGTTGGGTTTAAGGCGTGCATGTCTGAATGTGTTTTGCAGTGGACCCCTTAGAATTTTAAGCGTGTAAAACGTTCTAAAATTGAGGTTAAACTATAAATTCATATTCAAAAGCCAATAATTAAATATTTTAACTCATAAAATATGATTTAATCTTATTTTGTGGTCGTTTTGTTGGGTTTAGGACGTGCATGTCTAAATGACCTTTACAGTGGACCCGTTGGAATTTTAACCGAGTAAAAATTTCAAAAAATGAGGTTAGGCTTTATAATCATGCTCAAAAGCCCATAAATAAATATTTTATGTCATAAAATATGATTTAATCTTATTTTTTGCCATTTTGTTGGGGTTTAAGGTGTGCATGTCTAAATGAGCTTTATAGTGGACCCGTTGGAATTCTAACCGAGTAAAAAGTTCTGAAAATGAGGTTAAGATATATAATCATGTTCAAAAGCCCATAACTAAATATTTTAAGTCATAAAATGTGATTTAATCTTATTTTTTGGTCGTTTTGTTGGGGTTTAAGGTGTGCATGTCTAAATGGGCTTTATAGTGGACTTGTCAGAATTTTAACCAAGTAAAAATTTTTGAAAATGAGGTTAAGCTATATAGTCATGTTAAAAATCCCATCACTAAATATTTTAACTCATAAAATGTGATTTAATCTTATTTTTGGCCGTTTTGTTGGGGTTTAAGGCGTGCATATCTAAATGGGCTTTACAGTGGACCCGTTGGAATTTTAACCAAGTAAAAAAATTTTAAAATGAGGTTAAGCTGTATAATCATGTTCAAAACCCCATAACTAAGTATTTTAAGTCATAAAATATGATTTACTCTTATTGTTCGGCCATTTTGTTGGGGTTTAATGCGTGCATATCGAAATGGGCTTTATAATGGACCCGTTGGAATTTTAACCTAGTAAAAAGTTATGAAAATGAGTTTAAGCTATATAATCGTGTTCAAAACCCCATCACTAAATATCGTAAGTCAAAAAATGTGATTCAATCTTATTTTTCGGTCGTTTTGTTGGGGTTTAAGGCGTGCATGTCTAAATGGGCTTACAGTGGACCCATTAGAATTTTAACCGAGTAAAAACTTCTATAATTGAGGTTAAGCTATATAATCATATTCAAAAGCCCAAAATTAAATATTTTAACTCATAAAATTTGATTTAATCTTATTTTGTGGCCGTTTTGTTGGGTTTAAGTCGTGCATGTCTAAATGAGCTTTACAGTGGACCTGTTGGAATTTTAACCGAGTAAAAAATTCTAAAAATGAGGTTAAGCTATATAATCATGTTCAAAAGCCCATAACTAAATATTTTATGTCATAAAATGTGATTTAATCTTATTTTTTGGCCGTTTTATTGGGTTTAAGGCGTGCATGTCTAAATGGGCTTTATAGTGGACCCGTTGGAATTATAATCGAGTAAAAAGTTCTAAAAATGAGGTTAAGCAATATAATAATATTTAAAATCCAATAATCATATATGTTAACCAATAAAATGTGATTTAATCTTATTTTTCGGTCGTTTTGTTGGGGTTTAAGGCGTGCATATCTAAATGGGCTTTATAGTGGACCCGTTGGAATTTTAACCGAGTAAAAAGTTCTAAAATTGAGGTTAAGCTATATAATCTTATTGAGAATTCCATAATTAAATATTTTAACTCATAAAATTTTATTTAATCTTATTTTCTAGTCATTTTGTTGAGTTTAAGGCGTGCATGTCTGAATGGGTTTTACAGTGGACCCCTTGGAATTTTAACCGTGTAAAAAGTTCTAAAATTGAGGTTAAGCTATATAATCATATTCAAAAGTCCATAATCAAATATTTTATGTAACACCCTTAACGTATACTCGTAGTACAAATACGCTTTAAGGATGTCACAATATTTTCTGACAGAATTCCTGACTCGTAAAAATTTTAAATCGATTAAACTCATTTACCAAAATTTCACATACTGTTCAAAAAGTCTTTATTACTATGATTTAATATCCATATTGCATAAACTAATTTCTCGCATTACTAGTTCTTTATTTTATTCTTATCAAGTTAAGATTCATTATTAAGGCTGATTATTTAAGTTGACTTTTAGTCCAATCCTAGCTTCACAAGATACTAACATATAAGATGTAACAGCCTGGTTTTGGGATTAGGTGTTTAAAGGTTGTTTTGAAGGTCCGGTGGACCGGTATTAGAGATTCGAGTCGGTTTCAGGATTAAATCGGATTAAATATTTTTGAAGGTGATAAAATTGTGGAAAAAACTTATAAAATCATTATTAAATATATAAATGATTGGTGAAATAAATTTTGTAAAAAGAGTTTCGTAAATTGGACATTTTCGACTAGTGACCAAAATGCAAACTTTGAAAACTGTTTTAGGTGGTTGTTTTGTAAAGAGTCAAAACTTTGAATCTTTAAGGAGCTAATTGTTCAAAAAGTCTAATATCAGACTTTATCCCTTAATTGGCTATTTTTAAAGTATTTTGAAAATAAAAATAGGATGGAGAGAATTAAATAGGTTATTAAATCTTTTAAAGCAAAAATCATGTAACTAACTTTCTCACATATTTTCTCACTAAAATCTCTCCAGCCAAACATCAAATTCTTCTTCTAAATCTTCAGGCAAATCTTTCATTTCTTAAATCTTTTGTTTGTAAATAATTTCTTCTTGTTAGTTTTCCAAAACCTTAGGTTTTTAACTTTGTTTTCTCAAGCAAATCATCCAATTAAGGGAGAAAGCATTCATTGGAGGTAAGGTTCGTTTTTCTCCTCCAATGAAAGGTTTTTTACTGAAATTCCCAAGTTGTTGACTCTTTACAATTGTTTTCTAATGTGTTTTGATAAATTAATTGAGGAAAATTGGTTCAATTGTGTTTGGATTGATGAAATTGATATATTTCAAATTGGATCTATTTTGCTGGGTTTATGATCATATTAGATTGTGATTTTGATGTTTAATTGATTTGATAACATGGTTTTAATGTTGTAATCCCGAAACAAGTTAAATCTCTAATTGAGGAAAAGTTTTTGTAGTGTTATTCGAGCTTAATCATTGCTGGAAGTAAAAAGGATGTTGAGGAAGGGTTTTTAGATGTTAATTGATGAAGTTTGATGGTTTGAATCGTTATATTATGGCTGGGTTGAGTTTTGGAAAGGTTTGATGATGTTTTCGATGTGTTTCAGATGGTTTTTGAGTGGGCAGCTTGAGAGTTGTGGGAGATTGTTGTTAGGCAATGGTTTGAATGCATAATAATGCATTTTCACTCTGGTTTTATGTTGTTAAAACATGGGATAATTAGGCGACGAAGTTTGACATTGATTGTTGCTTGCCGAGAACTCTAATCGCATTGGCGAGCAAGGTGAAGTGTATCAGTGAGTGGAAACCGGATTGAACACATTTAAAAGGTTTAATAAAGGTTGTTGGGATTTTAGGATAATCTTGAAATGCTTACCTAAGCTCGAAAGTAAGTTTCCCTTATTTTTCTCTTGAGTATCGGTTTAGATATGAGCATGTTGATTTCATGTTTTGGTGTTAAACATGATTTAATTTACTAGTGTAAATGCATGGTTATGAACATATATGCAATGGATTTTATGTATATAAATGCTAGTGAGCATTGGTTTTCATTCCGGTTGGGAATGGGGTATTGCCTTGGGCAATGTGGATTGCATATGTGATGGTTTGGTTTAATGCATTGAAAAACAGCAGGTAAATGGTTTTGTAAATGTTATATTGGCTATGTGACAAAGTAAGAAACAATCGGGCCATAGGTCCTTGAGGTATGGCGGTTTAACAAGGCTACTCGGACTGTTGGGAACCTCTTTGGGACATGCGGTTTAACTAGCAACTCAATTTGATGGTGATCTTGCGGTTTAATTAGGCAAGGTCGGTATACTTGTGGATTAACTAGGCAAGGGTGTTAAATCTTGTGGTTTAACTAGGCGAGGGTGTTAAATCTTGTGGTTTAACTAGGCAAGGTTTGGGATATCATGCGGTTTAACTAGGCATGGTATGAGAGATCCATGTATTCGATATGTTGGATAGAGGGATTTAAGCATGGTTTATGATTTTAATGTTTTGGGATCTAAGCATTGAATAAGAATATGATGTTGCATAAGGGTGATTATGCATGTCTCGGTTGGAGACAAAGAAAATGGTTTGGTTGAAAGCATGTGTTGGAATAAGTTTTTTGGTTTCAAATGTTTTTAAACGCATCATTGTTTTATGAGCATCCTCACTAAGCATGTGTGCTTGCGCTCTCTTTTTCCTAATGATGCAGAGCATTAAGGTTTGGGGCTGCAAGGGCAAGTCTAAAGTGATCAATGACAAGATCTAGTTTGAGTATGGACTCAGTTTATGTTTCCGGTTAATAAGGCAATGTGTTCGCCAAAATTTTGGGGATTTGTAATTTTTTTTTTCCATGGTTTTTAGCATATGAAGTGCTGGATTCTTTGTTGGTTTGGTGTTGTTTAATTTGTGTGGACCTTTGCTTATGATGTTGCTAGATGGGTGCTTAGGAGTGCATCTAGGTAATTTGGAATGGTTGCCTTGTTTTGATGGTTCAAGCAAGCTTGTTATAATGATTTAGAGGTGTAAGCATGTTGTGTATGCCTTAAGTGTGCCATTTGTGTGTTTTGGAGGTTTGGGAAAATGATATTAGGAAGCATGCCTATAGATCATCAAGAATGTATGAATTCCATGTTTGCTCGATGATTCTATGATATTTTAGTAGGGATGAATCCTTAATAATGTTGCCTAAGTGTTTGAAGCATGTTTAAGTGGTTTGGTTTTCAATAAAGTGTGTTTAGACATCAAATTGGGACATTACAGGTCCAGGCGTATCGAAATAGGTATCCTTGTACCGGTACGGCTAGGCCATTTCAGGCATAGCATTTCGATACGGGAGAGTGCGTTTCGATACAAGATAAGCCTTTTTAGGCATAGCGTTTCGGTACTTGAGCAAGTGTTTCGATAAGGTCTCAAGCATTTTGGTAGGCGTTTCGATACGCGAGCAAGTGTTTAGATACAATTTTTAGCTACTGGACTCTGAGTTTTTGAAATCAAAAGGGCGTACATAAACACTTGAATGTGTATCGGTACAACTGCAGTTAATTCTATTATTTTGGAATATTTGAAGGTTTCTACTTCTTCCATTTTGGTCCCTGAGTTTTGAGAAAGCAATTGTAAAAGCATGGATGGTTGTTTTGACCTGGAATTTTTCATGAGAGCCTGTAAAAGGACTAATTGAAGATTGGTAACCTTAATTTTAGTTTTGGTCCTAAAATTTTAAAGAATTACATTTTAGTCCTCGAAATGTATGTGATGCAATTGGTTACCTTTTTGAGATTCGTTTCCTTTGAAAATTTACCCGCTACAAGTATGAACATGTAGGATTAATAATTTCCATCTAGACAAGATAAAAGAAAAAATGGACCATTTTTTGTAATCGTTATCCGGTTTGCTTCGGCAAACCTAATGTAGTTCTCTCGTACGGTTTGGCGTCTAGGCCGGGTCGAGGGGGTTACATAAGAGATACATGCCCACTAGAAAATATCATAAAGTAGAATGCCTTACTGATGTTTGACAGATTGCAATTTGATCAGCATGCCTGGCTCCTCTTCAATTATACTTCTAGACAACCTACGTGTGAAACATACACACACTAAGTATTTATTTAGTGAGGCAAAAAGTTATAAAATTGTCAAACAGCTAAAAAATCATGTAATTACATGACTTAATCTTATGTCTGAATTATCTTAAAATGATTGACAAATTATGCTATTCTAAGTGCAACATCATTACTTGTCATAAATCAATATACCTTTCATAACATACTATGATTAGTTTCATTTAACGTGCCAATTCATACTTTGAGATAGTGGAAATTCTTTACATAGCATAACAAACAAAGATATACAGACAATATTGAGTTTAACATAATCAAAGAAATACAGATACCACAAAAAATGCAAAAAATACAAAAGTACAGAGAACCTGTTATTTCTCGTACTTAATACCAAACCTCTTTTGAAATGTGTGATGTACTGAATTATCGAGTCTATTAACTCGACTACCTGTATTTTCATTAACTTTTCAAAACTACCCAAAGTATACTATATGAGATCAAGGTATGTGAGTCATCTGAAATAAGACACCGTAGTGCCTAACTTGAACATGACAGATGAATACATACTCGATGACGCTCTTTGCTCCTCATAAAAGCACCTCGTTAATGAAATTAGCACTATGGGCGTAGATCCCCAGGGTGCACACCAAGGGCTTGGGTCCCCAAGGTGGAAGTGACACCGTAGTAGTCACGAAACATGCTTGTATAATACATGAGATTGCAACTGCTAAGACTCTATGGATATCAAACTATACCAAAGACTCTCATGTTGTAATACTTGGGCATTCAGCTATCATATCATTTTTAAAATGATCATATCAAATATCATGTCATGTTCAGAATAATCACACCAGATATATTCAATAATCATAGTTGGCCACTTCGTACCCTATATTACAATAGCTATAACAAATCATATAAGTATCTAGAGTAATGACAATGTACTATACATGTCACATTTGCCTTGTTCAGATACATGTTACTTGTTTTTACGATAATTATATGATGTCAGTTAGTATAACAAAAATATTCATTGTTTTAGTAACATTGTATCATATAAATACAATAGCTTTCATCATGTTCATAAATAGTTAATAAATCAATGATCATGTACCAAACTTGTCATACTATTTCTTTACTTTGAGTAACATAGCATATCAAGTTTATTTTATCTTTTACTGATATTTTATGTATGGATTTAACTTATAAATGTGATATGATTCCTAAGGATTGACTCGTCACAAGTCTTCCTTTCTATTAACTTAATATACATATATTGCACTCACCTGGGCTATTTGACAGAATGCCTCACTAAACACTAGTTCAACCCTTTCATTTTCATTTCTTACTCGTACCTCGAACTTTCTTCAATTCGAAAATGACTTCATAAACCACACGAGTACAATAAGAAATTTGTTAGATTCAAATCTAACAATACCTTAAACATATTATCTAATATAATCATTCGAATATAAAATATCCAAATATTTTCCTTTCTTCCTTGTACTTGCTAAATATTTATCATAGTCCTTGGTGATTGACTAACTTAAACTTCAAACAATTCTTCCAAACTCTTTAAACTAACATTTAGATACAAAATGTATCAAATTCTATTTTCTGCCAGCTTGTTTTACCTTTGGAGAAATACTTCTATATGGCAGAACAAACACCGGATCATAATTTTCTTTATATAGTAAAAACTAGATTTGATAACGAATCCAACAACATAAGCCACATAAATTAATAAAATCTATAAAAATTATGAAAAATCATTGAATTCACGTCACAGACTATCCCGACAGAAAACTGCTATATAATTTTTCTAACATTCATTCGAATAAAAATTCATATCTTTTAACAAGGAACTCGGAATTAGTTTTTGTTTGCTGGAAACGAAACTAGACTAACAAACCTTTATATCGGTATAAAATTCACAATCTAACCATTTTTATAGAATTTATGGTGAATTTTTAAACTTACTGTCATAATTTAAATTCAATCTAACTTTCCATAATTAGTTTCTAAATTTACCATAACTTCTCCTTATTTCTTTACTTGTCAATTTAGTCTCATCATTTTACTTCAAATGACTAAATGAAGCTTGTATTCATAAGTTCTCTTGACATCCTTCATCAAAATAGGCTTAACCAATTATTTCTCTAATTTTCCTCAATTTCAATTCCCTAAATAAATCCCCAAATTCTGGGGTTAGAGTTCAACTTCAACATGAAATTAAACACAATCCAAGCTTAATTTCATCAAAACAACATTAAATTCATGTAATTCAAGTCCTAACTTCAACTTAGAACATCAATTCCCTAATTCTTTCTCATCAATAACTCAAGTAGTTCTTCACAATACCATGCAATATTACTACCAAAATGTAGAGAATTGAATGTAGAACAAATTATTCCAAAGGATCATACCTTGAATCTTGCTTAAAACCCTTCAAAATTGCCAAAGAAAATTTGTGTATTCTTTCTCCCATGGTTTCCTATAACTCACAGCTTGGCATGAGAAAGATGAACAAAATTCTCTTCATCTTTTGACTATAATACTTTGAATTTCTATAATTTTGCCACTTGTAAAATTAAATTCATTTAAATAGTGAAATTACCAACTTAGCCTTTAAATATAATGGCTATTTAATCTCATCTAAAATCAATGTCCAAGATTAAATCCATGTATATTTCATCTTCCAGAAACGTCCCCAACATTTCAAAAATATTT
The DNA here is from genome assembly GCA_019671005.1 of Hibiscus mutabilis. Classification (NCBI taxonomy): domain Eukaryota; kingdom Viridiplantae; phylum Streptophyta; class Magnoliopsida; order Malvales; family Malvaceae; genus Hibiscus; species Hibiscus mutabilis. Next base: position 13,671,275 of record CM033744.1, read on the forward strand.
TAAAATTGCCATTCTTGCCAAATGACCAATTTGCCCTCCAACTAGTCTTTATTTACTAGTTTGTTTCAAATTGCCATTCCATTACAATCTAACTAAATTAGTTCCTTCTCAACCGAAAACTATTCCATAAATATTATTTTATAATTTTCCATGGCTTATGGAACAGTCTCTGAAATTTCAGTTTGATCTGATTTCCCGATATTTACCAAATACTTCTACTGCGATTTTACCTTTACCGAGCTATTGGATTTATTCCAAAAATTCTATATTTCCATATTCGAAAAAGAAATACTATTATCTCATAAAAACTCCCTTTCCTAAGGACTTAGACCTTTCCTAAGGACTTAGACTGAATTTTCCTAACTCAGTCTATTATTCCGACAATTATCGAAAATCCTCATCGAGTAAAATTTTTCTTAGAAATCCTTTATCGATAATCTATACGAATATTCTCTACTCTTAATGAGTCCAAAATATCGATCAAAAACACTTTTATGGGACCTTCCCGAAGATCACTCATCCTAGTGTTTCCCTTGTTTGAGCACACTTAATAATAGGGTTCAATCAAAATTTGATACCTTATATTGCATTTTCATTTTTGGGACCTATATCAGAATTTATGCACTGACCGAATTTATCCATCTACAGGATAAATTTTTTTTATTTAGCAAATCCTTTAGTATGGATTTAAACTTTTCCTTTATGATTTAGTAACCAACTTTTGAAAATTGTCATTTTGGTCACTAAACTTTAACCTTCAATTCCCATTCCAGTTTTATCGAATTTCAACCAAATTTTGCATGTACCCTAATCTGCTTATCCTCTATCTCATGATACCTTTAAACCTCAGAAATTTCTTTTCTAAAGCTCCTAATTAAAGAAATCCGAACTTTTCCAATTTTGTCATTTTAGTCACTAAGTTAGCTTTTAAGCTACTAACTTAGTACCAAATGACCTTAATATTGTTTAACGAAATTTGGGGTGTTACATTTTAACTTATAAATTTTGATTCAATCTTATTTTGTGTTCGTTTTGTTGGGTTTAAGGTGTGCGTGTCTAAATGGGCTTTACAGTGGACCCGTTGTTATTTTAACCAAGTAAAAAGTTCTGAAAATGTGGTTAAGATATATAATCATGTTCAAAATCCCATAACTAAATATTTTAAGTCATAAAATGCATTTTAATTTTATTTTTTTGGTTTTTTTGTTTGGGTTTAAGGCGTGCATATCTAAATGGGTTTTACAGTGCACTCGTTTGAATTTTAACCAAGTAAAAAGTTTTGAAAATGAGGTTAAGCTATATAATCATGTTCAAAATCCCATAACTAAAAATTTTAAGTCATAAAATGTGATTTTGTCTTATTTTTCGGCCGTTTTGTTGGGGTTTAAGGCATGCATGTCAAATGGACTTTATAGTGGACACGTTGGAATTTTAACCGCGTAAAAAGTTCTAAATTGAGGTTAAGCTGTATAATCATGTTCAAAAGCCCATAACTAAATATTTTAATTCATAAAATTTGATTTAATCTTATTTTGCAGCCGTTTTGTTGGGGGTTTAAGTAGTGCATGTCACTTTTTTCCAATCTTGTTGTTGTCGTCCATGGAGTTGTCTTCATCGTCAACTTCCTTGAATTTTTTTGTCTTATTGGAATTATCTCAATTTTTACTATTTCATCTGGTTCTCGCTGCGTTTTTCATTTATTGATTCATTGTTCTCTGGTGGTTGCTGGCATGGAAGTTGGTTCTGGTTCACGTTCCTTTGGTTTAAGAAATTTTTGGTTTGAGGAAAGGGGTTAAACCAAAGCCTCCGACTCGTCGATTATTGAGATATTATTACAACATCAACTCTCATAATTCTTCTTCTCAATAGGTTGAAATACAATGCACAAGATTGATACAATTCAATTTCTTTCATGCTTTAGTGGACTAGGAAGCGATCTCGGTTTTCAGACAGCACAAGGTAAATTGTTAACTATTTGATTTAAATGAATGAAATGACATTCAAAATGACTAGAGAGTAGTTCTTCTTTTTCCCTTTTGTGAATAGATTTTTCAGCAGTTGTTAAAAAAACCAGTTATTGAAAATATATGATGATTATTGAAAGTCGACCATTTCTTGTTCAAAAAAATTAAGTCGTGCATGTCTAAATGGGCTTTACAGTGGACCCGTTAGAATTTTAACCGGGTAAAATTTTCTGAAAATGAGGTTAAGCTATATAATCAAGTTCAAAAGCCCATAAATAAATATTTTAAGCCATAAAATATGATTTAATCTTACTTTTCTATCGTTTTGTTGGGTTTAAGTCGTGCATGTCTAAATAGGCATTACATTGGACCCGTTGGAATTTTAACCGGGTAAAAATTTCTGAAAATAGGGTTAAGCTATAAAATCATGTTCAAAAGCCCATAACTAAATATTTTAAGCCATAAAATATAATTTAATCTTATTTTTCTAACGTTTTGTTGGGGTTTAAGGCGTGCATGTCTAAATGGGCTTATAGTGCACCCGTTGGAATTTTAACCAAGTAAAAAATTTTGAAAATCAAGTTAAGGTATATAATCTTGTTCAAAAGACCATAAATAAATATTTTAAATCATCAAATGTGATTTAATCTTATTTTTTCGTCCATTTTGTTGGGGTTTAAGGCCTGCATGTCTAAATGGGCTTTGCAGTGGACCCGTTGGAATTTTAACCGAGTAGAAAGTTCTAAAATTGAGGTTAAGCTATATAATCATATTCAAAAGCCAAAAATTAAATATTTGAACTCATAAAATTTAATTTAATCTTATTTTGGGGTCGTTTTGTTAGGATTAAGGCGTGCATGTCTAAATCGATTTTATAGTGGACACGTTGGAATTTTAACCGAGTAAAAAGTTCTAAAATTGTGGTTAAGCTATATAATCATATTCAAAATCCTATAATCAAATATTTTAAAACATAAAATATGATTTAATGTTATTTTGTGGTCGTTTTGTTGGGTTTAAGGTGTGCATGTCTAAATGGACTTTATAGAGAACCCGTTGGAATTTTAACCGAGTAAAAAGTTATGGAAATGAGGTTTAGCTATATAATCATGTTCAAAAGCCCATAACTAAATAATTTCAAACATAAAATGTGATTTAATCTTACTTTTCCGCCATTCTGTTTGGGTTTAAGGCGTGCATGTGCAAATGGGCTTTACAGTGGACCCGTTGGAATTTTGACTGAGTAAAAAGTTCTAAAATTGAGTTTAAGATATATAATCATATTAAAAATCCCATAATCAAATGTTTTAACTCATAAAATTTGATTTAATCTTATTTTGTGGCCGTTTTGCTGGGTTTAAGGTGTACATTTCTAAATGGGCTCTACAGTGGACCCGTGAAATTTTTACCAGTAAAAAATTCTAAAATTGAGGTTAAGCTGTATAATCATGTTCAAAATCCCATAAATAAATATTTTAATTCATAAAATTTGATTTAATCTTATTTTGCGGGCATTTTGTTGGGGTTTAAGTTGTGCATGTCGAAATGGGCTTTACAGTGGACCCGTTGGAATTTTAACCGAGCAAAAAGTTCTAAAATTAAGGTTAAGCTATATAATCATATTCAAAAGCCCATAATCAAATATTTTAACTCATACAATTTGATTTAATGTTATTTTGTGGTCGTTTTGTTGGGTTTAAGGTGTGTATGTCTAAATGGGCTTTACAGTGGACTCGTTGGAATTTTAACTGAGTAAAATGTTCTAAAATTGAGGTTAAGCTATATAATCACATTCAAAAGCCCAAATTAAATATTTTAACTCATAAAATTTGATTTAATCTTATTTTGTGGTCGTTTTGTTAGGTTTAAGGCAGCATGTCTAAATGGGTTTTACAGTGGACCCGTTGGAATTTTAACTGAGTAAAAAGTTCTAAAATTGAGGTTAAGCTTTATAATCATATTCAAATGACCATAATCAAATATTTTAACTCATAAAATTTTATTTTATCTTATTTTGTGGTCATTTTGTTGGGTTTTAGGTGTGCAAGTCTAAATGGGCTTTACAGTAGACCCGTTGGAATTTTAACAGAGTAAAATGTTCTAAAATTAAGATTAAGCTATATAATCAAATTTCAAAGCCCATAATCAAATATTTTAACTCATAAAATTAGATTTAATCTTATTTTGTGGCCGTTTTTTGGGTCTAAGGCGTGCATGTCTAAATGGGTTTTACAGTTGACCCTTTGGAATTTTAACTGAGTAAAAAGTATTGAAAATGAGTTTAAGCTATATAATCATGTTTTAAAGCCTATAAATAAATATTTTAAGTCATAAAATGTGATTTTATCTTATTTTCGGTTGTTTTGTTGGGGGTTTAAGGCGTGCATGTCTAAATGGGCTTTACGGTGGACACATTAGAATTTTAACCGAGTAAAAAGTTTTACAATTGAGTTTAAGCTGTATAATCATGTTCAAAAGCCCATAAATAAATATTTTAATTCATAAAATTTGATTTAATCTTATTTTGCGGCCATTTTGTTGGGGTTTAGGTCGTGCATGTCTAAATTGGCTGTAAAGTGGACCCGTTGGAATTTTAACCGAGCAAAAAGTTCTAAAATTAAGGTTAAGCTATATAATCATATTCAAAAGCCCATAATCAAATATTTTAACTCATACAATTTGATTTAATGTTATTTTGTGGTCGTTTTGTTGGGTTTAAGGTGTGTATGTCTAAATGGGCTTTACAGTGGACTCTTTGGAATTTTAACTGAGTAAAAAGTTCTGAAAATGAAGTTAAGCTATATAATCATGTTCAAAAGCCCATAAATAAATATTTTAAGTCATAAAATGTGATTTAATCTTATTTTTCGGCCTATTTGTTGGGGTTTAAGGCGTGCATGTCTAAATGGGCTTTATAGTGGGCCCGTTGGAATTTTATACGAGTAAAAAGTTTTGAAAATGAGTTTAAGCTATATAATCATGTTTAAAAGCCTATAACTAAAAAATTTAAGTCATAAAATGTGATTTAATCTTATTTTTTGGCTATTTTGTTGGGGTTTAAGGTGTGCATGTCTAAATGTGCTTTACAGTGGACACATTGGAATTTTAACCGAGTAAAAAGTTCTAAAATTGAGGTTAAGCTGTATAATCATGTTCAAAAGCCCATAACTAAATATTTTAATTTATAAAATTTGATTTAATCTTATTTTACGGCCATTTTGTTGGGTTTTAAGTCGTACATGTCTAAATGGGCTTTATAGTGGACCCGTTGGAATTTTAACAGAGTAAAAAGTTCTAAAATTAAGATTAAGCTATATAATCAAATTTCAAAGCCCATAATCAAATATTGTATCTCATAAAATTAGATTTAATCTTATTTTGTGGCCGTTTTTTGGGTCTAAGGCGTGCATGTCTAAATGGGTTTTTACAGTTGATCCGTTGGAATTTTAACTGAGTAAAAAGTTTTGAAAATGAGTTTAAGCTATATAATCATGTTTTAAAGCCTATAAATAAATATTTTAAGTCATAAAATGTGATTTTATCTTATTTTCGGTTGTTTTGTTGGGGTTTAAGGCGTGCATGTCTAAATGGGCTTTACGGTGGACACATTAGAATTTTAACCGAGTAAAAAGTTTTACAATTGAGTTTAAGCTGTATAATCATGTTCAAAAGCCCATAAATAAATATTTTAATTCATAAAATTTGATTTAATCTTATTTTGCGGCCATTTTGTTTGGGGTTTAAGTCGTGCATGTCTAAATTGGTCATAAAGTGGACCCGTTGGAATTTTAACCGAGCAAAAAGTTCTAAAATTAAGGTTAAGCTATATAATCATATTCAAAAGCCCATAATCAAATATTTTAACTCATACAATTTGATTTAATGTTATTTTGTGGTCGTTTTGTTGGGTTTAAGGTGTGCATGTCTAAATGGACTTTACTGTAGACCCATTGGAATTTTAACCGAGTAAAAATTTATGAAAATGAGGTTTAGCTATATAATCATGTTCAAAAGCCCATAACTAAATATTTTCAGTCATAAAATGTGATTTAATCTTTTTTTGGGTCGTTTTGTTTGGGTTTAAGGCGTGCATGTCTAAATGGGCTTTACAGTGGACCCGTTGGAATTTTAACCTAGTAAAAAGTTCTAAAATTGAGTTTTAAGTTTAATATATATAATCATGTTCAAAAGCCCATAACTAAATATTTAATTCATAAAATTTGATTTAATCTTATTTTTTATTTTGTTGGGGTTTAAGGCATATCTAAATCCCATAATGTAAATGTCTAAATGTGTTTAAGTAAAAGTTCTAACATTGGAATTTTAACCGAGTAAAAAGTTCAAAATCAAGTTCAAAATCACATAAGTAAAAAGTTCTAAAATTGTTTTAATCTTATTTTAACCATTTTGTATAATCATGTTCATAAAAGCCCATAATCAAATATTTTAATTTATAAAATTTTATTTAATCTTATTTTTTGGCCATTTTGTTGGGTTTAAAGCGTACATGTCAAAATGGGCTTTATAGTGGACCCGTTGGAATTTTAAACCGAGTAAAAAGTTCAAAAATTGAGGTTAAGCTATATAATCATATTCAAAAGCCCATAATAAATATTTTAGCTCATAAAATTTGATTTAATCTTATTTTGTGGTTGTTTTTTTGGGTTTTAAGGCGTGCATGTCTAAATGGGTTTTTATAGTTGATCCGTTGGAATTTTAACCGAGTAAAATATTTTGAAAATGAAGAGTTTAAGCTATATAATCATGTTTTCAAAAGCCCATAAATAAATATTTTAAGTCATAAAATGTGATTTAATCTTATTTTTTTGTTTTTTTGTTGGGGTTTTAAGGCGTGCATGTCTAAATGGGTTTTTTAGTGGACACATTGGAATTTTAACTGAGTAAAAAGTTTTAAAATTGAGTTTAAGCTATATAATCATGTTCAAAAGCCCATAAATAAATATTTTAACTCATAAAATTTGATTTAATCTTATTTTTTGTGGTCATTTTGTTGGGGTTTAAGGAAGCATGTCTAAATGGGTTTTTAAGTGGACCCGTTGGAATTTTAACGAGTAAAAAGTTCTAAAATTGAGGTTAAGCTTTATAATCATATTCAAAAGCCCATAATCAAATATTTTAACTCATAAAATTTGATTTAATCTTATTTTGTGGTCATTTTGTTGGGTTTTAGGTGTGCATGTCTAAATGGGTTTAAAAGTAGACCCATTGGAATTTTAAACGAGTAAAAATGTTCTAAAATTAAGATTAAGCTATATAATCAAATTCAAAAGCCCATAATCAAATATTTTAACTCATAAAATTTGATTTAATCTTATTTTGTGGTCGTTTTTTTTGGGTTTAAAGGCGTGCATGTCTAAATGGGTTTTTATAGTTGACCCTTTGGAATTTTAACCGAGTAAAAAAGTTTTGAAAATGAGTTTAAGCTATATAATCATGTTTTCAAAAGAATATAAATAAATATTTTAAGTCATAAAATGTGATTTAATCTTATTTTTTGGTTGTTTTGTTTGGGGTTTAAGGCGTGCATGTCTAAATGGGCTTTATAGTGGACACATTGGAATTTTAACCAAGTAAAAAGTTCTAAAATTGAGGTTAAGCTATATAATCATGTTCAAAAGCCCATAACTAAATATTTTAATTCATAAAATTTGATTTAATCTTATTTTGCAACCATTTTGTTGGGGTTTAGGTATATCTAAATCCCATGTCTAAAATTTTATTTAAACTTATTTTTTGGACGTTTTATTGGGTTTGGAATTTTAAACCGCTGGAATTTTAAGTAAAAAGTTCTAAAATTGAGGTTAAGCTATATAATCATATTCAAAAGCCCATAATCAAATATTTTAACTCATAAAATTTGATTTAATCTTATTTTGTGGTCATTTTGTTGGGTTTAAGATGTGCATGTCTAAATGGGCTTTATAGTGGACCCGTTGGAATTTTAACCGAGTAAAAAGTTCTAAAAATTAGGTTAAGCTATATAATCATGTTCAAAAGGCCATAACTAAATATTTTAAGTCATAAAATTTTGATTTAATCTTATTTTTGGCCGATTTTTTGGGGTTTAAGTCGTGCATGTCTAAATGGGTTTTTATAGTTGACCCTTTGGAATTTTTTAATCGAGTAAAAAGTTTTAAAAATGAGTTTAAGCTATATAATCATGTTTAAAAGCCTATAAATAAATATTTTAAGTCATAAAATGTGATTTAATCTTATTTTTGGTTGTTGTTTTGTTGGGGTTTAAGGTGTACATGTCTAAATGGGCTTTTTTACTGGTGGACACATTGGAATTTTAACCGAGTAAAAAGTTCTAAAATTGAGTTTAAGCTGTATAATCATGTTCAAAAGCCCATAAATAAATATTTTAATTCATAAAATTTGATTTAATCTTATTTTCCGACCATTTTGTTGGGGTTGAAGTCGTGCATGTCTAAATGGGCTTTATAGTGGACCCGTTGGAATTTTAACAGAGTAAAAAGTTCTAAAATTAATATTAAGCTATATAATCATATTCCAAAGCCCGTAATCAAATATTTTAACTCATAAAATTTGATTTAATCTTATTTTGTGGTCGTTTTGTTTGGGTTTAAGGCGTGCATGTCTAAATGGTTTTTTTCTGTTGACCCTTTGGAATTTTTTAACTGAGTAAAAAGTTTTGAAAATGAGTTTAAGCTATATAATCATGTTCAAAAGCCTATAAATAAATATTTTAAGTCATAAAATGTGATTTTATCTTATTTTCGGTTGTTTTGTTGGGGTTTAAGGCGTGCATGTCTAAATGGGCTTTATAGTGGACACATTAGAATTTTTAACGAGTAAAAAGTTTTGAAATTGAGTTTAAGCTATATAATCATGTTCAAAAGCCCATAAATAAATATTTTAATTCATAAAATTTGATTTAATCTTATTTTTTGGCCATTTTGTTGGGGTTTAAGGTGTGCATGTCTAAATTGGTTTATAAAGTGGACACATTGGAATTTTAACCGAGCAAAAAGTTCTAAAATTAAGGTTAAGCTATATAATCATATTCAAAAGCCCATAATCAAATATTTTAATTTATATAAAATTTGATTTAATGTTATTTTGTGGTCATTTTGTTGGGTTTTAAGGTGTGTATGTCTAAATGGGCTTTATAGTGGACTCTTTGGAATTTTTTTTAGTAGAGTAAAAAGTTCTAAAATTAAGATTAAGCTATATAATCATGTTCAAAAGCCATATAATAAATATTTTAAGTCATAAAATGTGATTTAATCTTATTTTTTGGCCTTTTTTTTGGGGTTTAAGGCGTGCATGTCTAAATGGGTTTTTATAGTTGATCCGTTGGAATTTTATACGAGTAAAAAGTTTTGAAAATGAGTTTAAGCTATATAATCATGTTTAAAAGCCTATAACTAAAAAATTTAAGTCATAAAATGTGATTTAATCTTATTTTTTGGCTATTTTGTTGGGGTTTAAGGTGTGCATGTCTAAATGTGCTTTACAGTGGACACATTGGAATTTTAACCGAGTAAAAAGTTCTAAAATTGAGGTTAAGCTGTATAATCATGTTCAAAAGCCCATAACTAAATATTTTAATTTATAAAAGTTGATTTAATCTTATTTTACGGCCATTTTGTTGGTTTTTAAGTCGTACATGTCTCAATGGGCTTTATAGTGGACCCGTTGGAATTTTAACAGAGTAAAAAGTTCTAAAATTAAGATTAAGCTATATAATCAAATTTCAAAGCCCATAATCAAATATTGTATCATAAAATTAGATTTAATCTTATTTTGTGGTCGTTTTTTGGGTCTAAGGCGTGCATGTCTAAATGGGTTTTTATAGTTGATCCGTTGGAATTTTAACTGAGTAAAAGGTTTTGAAAATGAGTTTAAGCTATATAATCATGTTTTAAAGCCTATAAATAAATATTTTAAGTCATAAAATGTGATTTTATCTTATTTTCGGTTGTTTTGTTGGGGGTTTAAGGCGTGCATGTCTAAATGGGTTTACGGTGGACACATTAGAATTTTAACCGAGTAAAAAGTTTTACAATTGAGTTTAAGCTGTATAATCATGTTCAAAAGCCCATAAATAAATATTTTAATTCATAAAATTTGATTTAATCTTATTTTGCGGCCATTTTGTTGGGGTTTAAGTCGTGCATGTCTAAATTGGCTGTAAAGTGGACCCGTTGGAATTTTAACCGAGCAAAAAGTTCTAAAATTAAGGTTAAGCTATATAATCATATTCAAAAGCCCATAATCAAATATTTTAACTCATACAATTTGATTTAATGTTATTTTGTGGTCGTTTTGTTGGGTTTAAGGTGTGTATGTCTAAATGGACTTTACTGTAGACCCATTGGAATTTTAAACGAGTAAAAATTTATGAAAATGAGGTTTAGCTATCTAATCATGTTCAAAAGCCCATAACTAAATATTTTCAGTCATAAAATGTGATTTAATCTTTTTTTGGGTCGTTTTGTTTGGGTTTAAGACGTGCATGATGGGCTTTATAGTGGACCCGTTGGAATTTTAACCGAGTAAAAAATTCTAAAATTGAGGTTAAGCTATATAATCATATTCCAAAGCCCATAATCAAATATTTAATTCATAAAATTTGATTTAATCTTATTTTGTGGCAGTTTTGTCGGGTTTAAGGCATGTCTGTCTAAATGGGCTTTATAGTGGACCCGTTGGAATTTTAGCCTAGTAAAAGTTCTAAAATTGAGGTTAAGCTGTATAATCATGTTCAAAATCACATAACTAAATATTTGAATTCATAAAATTTGTTTTAATCTTATTTTGCAACCATTTTGTTGGGGTTTAAGTCGTGCATATCTAAATCCCATAATCAAATATTTTAACTCATAAAATTTTATTTAAACTTATTTTGTGGCCGTTTTATTGGGTTTAAGGCGTACATGTCAAAATGAGCTTTGAAGTGGACCCGCTGGAATTTTAACCGAGTAAAAAGTTCAAAAATTGAGGTTAAGCTATATAATCATATTCAAAAGTCCATAATTAAATATTTTAGCTCATAAAATATGATTTAATCATATTTTGTGGTTGTTTTATTGGGTTTAATTCGTGCATGTCTAAATGGGCTTTACAGTTGACCCTTGGAATTTTAACCGACTAAAATATTTTGAAAATGAAGTTAAGCTATATAATCATGTTCAAAAGCCCATAACTAAATATTTTAAGTCATAAAATGTGATTTAATCTTATTTTTCGGCCTATTTGTTGGGGTTTAAGGCCTGCATGTCTAAATGGGCTTTACAGTGGACTCGTTGGAATTTTAACTGAGTAAAATGTTCTAAAATTGAGGTTAAGCTATATAATCACATTCAAAAGCCCAAATTAAATATTTTAACTCATAAAATTTGATTTAATCTTATTTTGTGGTCGTTTTGTTAGGTTTAAGGCAGCATGTCTAAATGGGTTTTACAGTGGACCCGTTGGAATTTTAACTGAGTAAAAAGTTCTAAAATTGAGGTTAAGCTTTATAATCATATTCAAATGACCATAATCAAATATTTTAACTCATAAAATTTTATTTTATCTTATTTTGTGGTCATTTTGTTGGGTTTTAGGTGTGCAAGTCTAAATGGGCTTTACAATAGACCCGTTGGAATTTTAACAGAGTAAAATGTTCTAAAATTAAGATTAAGCTATATAATCAAATTTCAAAGCCCATAATCAAATATTTTAACTCATAAAATTAGATTTAATCTTATTTTGTGGCCGTTTTTTGGGTCTAAGGCGTGCATGTCTAAATGGGTTTTACAGTTGACCCTTTGGAATTTTAACTGAGTAAAAAGCTTTGAAAATGAGTTTAAGCTATATAATCATGTTTTAAAGCCTATAAATAAATATTTTAAGTCATAAAATGTGATTTTATCTTATTTTCGGTTGTTTTGTTGGGGTTTAAGGCGTACATGTCTAAATGGGCTTTACGGTGGACACATTAGAATTTTAACCGAGTAAAAAGTTTTACAATTGAGTTTAAGCTGTATAATCATGTTCAAAAGCCCATAAATAAATATTTTAATTCATAAAATTTGATTTAATCTTATTTTGCGGCCATTTTGTTGGGGTCTAGGTCGTGCATGTCTAAATTGGCTGTAAAGTGGACCCGTTGGAATTTTAACCGAGCAAAAAGTTCTAAAATTAAGGTTAAGCTATATAATCATATTCAAAAGCCCATAATCAAATATTTTAACTCATACAATTTGATTTAATGTTATTTTGTGGTCGTTTTGTTGGGTTTAAGGTGTGTATGTCTAAATGGGCTTTACAGTGGACTCGTTGGAATTTTAACTGAGTAAAAAGTTTTGAAAATGAAGTTAAGCTATATAATCATGTTCAAAAGCCCATAAATAAATATTTTAAGTCATAAAATGTGATTTAATCTTATTTTTCGGCCTATTTGTTGGGGTTTAAGGCATGCATGTCTAAATGGGTGGGCCCGTTGGAATTTTATACGAGTAAAAAGTTTTGAAAATGAGTTTAAGCTATATAATCATGTTTAAAAGCCTATAACTAAAAAATTTAAGTCATAAAATGTGATTTAATCTTATTTTTTGGCTATTTTGTGGGGGTTTAAGGTGTGCATGTCTAAATGTGCTTTACAGTGGACACATTGGAATTTTAACCGAGTAAAAAGTTCTAAAATTGAGGTTAAGCTGTATAATAATGTTCAAAAGCCCATAACTAAATATTTTAATTTATAAAAGTTGATTTAATCTTATTTTACGGCCATTTTGTTGGGTTTTAAGTCGTACATGTCTAAATGGGCTTTATAGTGGACCCGTTGGAATTTTAACAGAGTAAAAAGTTCTAAAATTAAGATTAAGCTATATAATCAAATTTCAAAGCCCATAATCAAATATTGTATCTCATAAAATTAGATTTAATCTTATTTAGTGGCCGTTTTTTGGGTCTAAGGCGTGCATGTCTAAATGGGTTTTTATAGTTGATCCGTTGGAATTTTAACTGAGTAAAAAGTTTTGAAAATGAGTTTAAGCTAATATAATCATGTTTTAAAGCCTATAAATAAATATTTTAAGTCATAAAATGTGATTTTATCTTATTTTCGGTTGTTTTGTTGGGGGTTTAAGGCGTGCATGTCTAAATGGGCTTTACGGTGGACACATTAGAATTTTAACCGAGTAAAAAGTTTTACAATTGAGTTTAAGCTGTATAATCATGTTCAAAAGCCCATAAATAAATATTTTAATTCATAAAATTTGATTTAATCTTATTTTGCGGCCATTTTGTTGGGGTTTAAGTCGTGCATGTCTAAATTGGCTGTAAAGTGGACCCGTTGGAATTTTAACCGAGCAAAAAGTTCTAAAATTAAGGTTAAGCTATATAATCATATTCAAAAGCCCATAATCAAATATTTTAACTCATACAATTTGATTTAATGTTATTTTGTGGTCGTTTTGTTGGGTTTAAGGTGTGTATGTCTAAATGGACTTTACTGTAGACCCATTTAAATTTTAACCGAGTAAAAATTTATGAAAATGAGGTTTAGCTATATAATCATGTTCAAAAGCCCATAACTAAATATTTTCAGTCATAAAATGTGATTTAATCTTTTTTTGGGTCGTTTTGTTTGGGTTTAAGACGTGCATGATGGGCTTTATAGTGGACCCGTTGGAATCTTAACCGAATAAAAAATTCTAAAATTGAGGTTAAGCTATATAATCATATTTCAAAGCCCATAATCAAATATTTAATTCATAAAATTTGATTTAATCTTATTTTGTGGCAGTTTTGTCGGGTTTAAGGCATGTCTGTCTAAATGGGCTTTATAGTGGACCCGTTGGAATTTTAGCCGACTAAAATCGGCTTTACAGTTGACCCTTGGAATTTTAACCGACTAAAATGTTTTGAAAATGAAGTTAAGCTGTATAATCATGTTCAAAAGCCCATAACTAAATATTTTAAGTCATAAAATATGATTTAATCTTATTTTTCGGCTATTTTGTTGGAGTTTAAGGCGTGCATGTCTAAATGGGCTTTATAATGGACACTATGGAATTTTAACCTAGTAAAAAGTTTTGAAAAATGAAGTTAAGCTATATAATATTGTTCAAAAGCGTATAACTAAATATTTTAAGTCATAAAAATTGATTTAATATTATTTTGTGGTAGTTTTGTTAGGTTTAAAGCGTGCATGACTAAATCGGCTTTATAGTGGACCCGTTAGAATTTTAAACGACTAAATTTTTTTGAAAATGAGGTTAAGCTATATAATCATGTTCAAAAGCCCATAACTAAACATTTTAATTTATAAAATTTGATTTAATCTTATTTTTCGGCTATTTTGTTGGGGTTTAAGGCAAGCATGTCTAAATGGGCTTTATAATAGACACTATGGAATTTTAACCTAGTAAAATGTTCTGAAAATGAAGTCAAGCTATATAATCATGTTTAAAAGCCTATAAGTAAATATTTCAAGTCATAAAATTTGATTTTATCTTATTTTGTGGCCGTTTTGTTGGGGTTTAAGGCCTGCATGTCTATATGGGCTTTATAGTGGACCCGTTGGAATTTTAGACGAGGAGAAAGTTCTAAAATTGAGGTTAAGCTACATAATCACATTCAAAAGCCCATAACTAAATATTTTTTAGTCATAAAATGTGATTTATAACTCATAAAATATGATTTAATCTTATTTTCTGGCCATTTTGTTGGGTTTTTGTCGTGCATGTCTAAACGGGCTTAAAGTGGACCTGTTTGAATTTTAACCGAGTAAAAAATTCTGAAAAGAGGTTAAGATTTATAATCATGTTCAAAAGCCCATAAATAAATATTTTAAGTCATAAAATATGTTTTAATCTTATTTTTCGGTCGTTTTGGTTGGGTTTATGGCGTGCTTGTTTAAATGGGCTTTATAGTGGACCCATTGGAATTTTAACCTAGTAAAAAGTTCTAAAATTGAGGTTAAACTGTATAACCATGTTCAAAAGACCATAACTAAATAAAATTTGAAAAGTGCATGAAGGTGATAAGAATCCATGCAAATGGTGTGGTTGGGGTTTTTAGTAACGATGAAATGTTCAAGTTTTTAACCTTAATAGGATTAGGGTTTGTCTTATGAAGTTTATTAGTAACAATGAAATGTTCAAGTTTTTAAAATTAATAGGATTAGGGTTTGTCTTATGAAGTTTTATCAAGATTCATTTTCTTCCAAATCTTAATTGAAGATCTTTCAGAGTTTTCAATCTTTTTAGAGAAAATATTCCAAAGGTGATAAATTCCAAGTTTATTAGTAACAATGAAATGTTCAAGTTTTTAACCTTAATAGGATTAGGGTTTGTCTTATGAAGTTTTATCAAGATTCATTTTCTTCCAAATCTTAATTAAAGATCTTTCAGAGATTTAACTGAATTCTTTTGAATTTCTTTTCAATCTTTTTAGAGTTCATGGCTTATAAAATAGAAGTCTTATCAAGACTTATCAAAGTTCTTATTAATATTTTAGAGATCATAACAGAGCTTATCTAAATTCACAACATTGTTGGCTAAAGTTACCATTCGAAGCTTAGTATCTGAGTTCAAATCTTTTAGAACATTTGCCTTGGATTGGACATGGGTAGAATTGATCCGTATATCACATAGCTCAAAGAACATAGCAATGGCTAGTGTTAGAACATAACAACCAAACTTCTCATCTATCCAACCAATTGTCGCCAATCTCTGTACCTCTCCCTCATTACCTCCTAATGTCGCCAATATATCATACATATAGGGTCGTCACCCTTGAGCCGTAGCTCATGGACCGTAGTCCCGAAATGTATACTTTTGCATCATGCCAATGTCCAAAGACTTTCATTGTTTAGGCAACTTAAACTTTTTATACTTTTAAGTTTGAAGGGTATCTTAGGACACAAGTAATCTTAGTTGTTTCTTTTCTTAGTATCTTACAACAAGAAATGAGCTTTTAGCTCCTTAAGGCTTTAGAGTTCATAAACTTATAATATTGGAATTGAATTCCTTTATTAGAATCTTATGGTATGGTAAGTCAAAAGTTAGCTTCAAAGCTTTATATCAAGGTATACAAAATCTTTCATTTCCAACATAGCATAACAAGGAGCAAGATGCATATATAATGCAAACATAACCGAAGGGCTTATCAAAGATGCCATGCCATGAATGTATTCACACATTCTGCTCTATGTGAGCCATATGTATATGCTTATGAATTAATTATATCATTGCATGAAAAAACAAGAATCAGAATGACGTCGTGTCACCCGAGATAATACAACTACACTCACTTGTTATTCCAAAGTTATGGAATACCTGAACCACAATTATATTTCACTTCTCGATCAGATCCCTTCCCTAGTCCTCCTTACCAATATGTGTACCTCAAAATAATTAACCAATCATTACTAACCATGTCATCCAAATATAACATATCCTACCAAACTTTACACACATTAATCACGATTATACCTCACAACTATCAATTTGTTACTTAAGAGAATGTACATTTATTTGCATTTCAAACTATGTATAAGTTCGAGCATACTACTCCTTTATTTTACATGCTATATTACACAAATTCATTTCATTATTAAACACTTTCTTAGACTTGTAAATTATCCCTTTAACAAGGTTACAAGACAGTCCAAAACATAGTTCTATATTTTTATATGAAACCGACCAATGTATACTTATACAAGAACAATCCAAAATGCATATGTATTTAAATACATACCTAAACAGCCCCCATTATTCTCATGTATGCAAGGTAGCTTACATATTTTCTTATCAACATAAAACAGCCCCTGACATAAACATTTTCACATTGGCATACATACTAAAAACATTTCAAAACAGTCCCTAATTCATTTACATAGATGCAAAAACAGTCCTTTACTCATAATCAAACATATACATAATCAAAACAATTCATTAATGTTCAAGAAATTGCAATTCTGCTCTGTTTTCATAAATATACAATCACATGTCTAAAACAGTCCCAAAAAACTTAGATATGCATTTATAAACTCAAAACAGTCCATGTTTACTTATATGTACATATTTACACTCCATGTTTACTTATATGTACATATTTACACTCAAAACAGTCCAACAATTATTCAATGTACTCAAAACAGTCCATGTTTACATATATGTACATATTTACACTCAAAACAGTCCAACAATTATTCAATGTACTCAAAACAGTCCATGTTTACATATATGTATATATAATTTGGACTGTTTTGAATTCATTTGAAACTATGTTGGACTACTTGAGTTTACACATGTATATATGTATAATTTGGACTGTTTTGAATTCATTTGAAACTATGATGGACTGCTTGAGTACATTGAATAATTGTCGGATTCGGGATAGTATATTTTTTGGTGAGATAAAAATATGAAAAAATAGTTAAAAATCATGTTTTAATATATAATGATTTTTGGGGAATCAATTTTGAAAAATGAGTTTTTGAAGTCGGACATTTTGGCTAGTGAGCAAAATGCAAGTTTTGAAAATTGTGATTTTCTAGTGACCAAAATGAAAAGGGTCAAATTCTTAGAATCTTTAAGGAGTTATTTTACCAATTTGTTTCTGATGGTTTCTCACTTAATTAGACTTATTTTAACATGTGTTTTATTATTTAATTAAAAGAGATTTTTGGTTAAAAGGTGGTTATTGGTTTTGGAAATAAATCACGTTATTTTTCTCTCCACTTTTCTCTCCATTCTCTCCTCAGCCAAACACTCAAGTTTTCATCAAATCTAGAGGTGGGATGATTTCTAACTTGATTTTATGGTTTCAAATTGTTTAACTAAGATTGTTTATATAAAATCTTACATTAATCTTGTGTTTCTTAGATTTTATCAAATCAATTGAGGGAGAAACTTCACAATTGGGGTAAGGTCCAAGATCTCCTCTATTGTATGGTTCTTTACTAAAATTCCTAAGCATTTGATCATTGATTCTATGTTTCTAATATGATTTTAATGATTTTTCAATGATTAATTGAGTCATTTGGGGGAAATGAGTGGATTCGTGTATTGAATCTATTTTCTGGTAACTAAGGATGATTTAATTCATGTTGTAGATGTTTTATAATGTTGATAAGTTGTTGTTATCAATGGAATTTCAAAACTCTTGAATCTCTAATTGTTTAGGTTGCTAGATTTGTATTCTTGGGGTGTTTTGGTGACTGCGTGAATGTAAGGGGGTGTTAGGTTGATTTGATTATGTTTTTAGGTGTTGTTTGTTGATAAAAGTGGTGTTAGATTGTTAGGTTGTGGCTGGGTTGTGTTAGAGAAGGTTTTGATGATGATTTCGGTTGTTGTGGATGGGTAATCTTGAGAGGATTGTGGAATCCGAAAGGATTTGTTAATGTAGTGTCTTGAATGCATTGAGATTCATTAATCCTCTATAGTAGTCAAAGATGGGTAAGTTGATTCGGAAGTGAGTGGTGAAGCATTGGAGGCTTTGGACACTTGATTTCGTGTCGGTGATTCAAGGTTTCGCGTATTGGTGAGTGAGAACATGGATTCCAGCTTTGGAATGTTTTAAAGGTGGTTTATGGAAGCTTTAAACTTAGCTTGAAACACTGGTTTAAACTCGGAAGTAAGTAAAATGGATTTTCTCTCTCGATCATGCTATGTTGAAATTGTTTGATGCACTTGTTTTAATTCACATGTTACCTACTATTTAAACATGTTTTAAAGTATTTGAAATATTGTATTTGAGCATTAAATGCTTGAAGGATGCGCATGGTAAGTGATCCTTGTAAGTATGTGGTCTATACTTGTGGTTTAAAGCATGGTTGTTGCTTTGGAAAAAGGATTGGTTAATGCTTGTTAAAAATAGAGAGGTAAATGTTAAAATGGTTAATTATATTGGCAAGTGATGTGGTTTTAAAATTGTTATCGAATATAGTTGGTCGGCCATAGGATTGAGTGCACTATAATAAGTCACCTTGAATGTTGAGGGGTTTAGATCCATGTACCAAAAATTCTATCCGAGTACCCTAATGGTAGAGGGGTTAAACAGTACCGAAAACCCCGTTAGTGGATTAAGCGTCTAACCAATGAAAGGGGTTGGTGTCCCTAAGGGTTGTGTAAGTACCTGGTTGGTAATGTACCGCGATTGTTATTGTATCGCTATTCCGATTGAGATGGCTTGAAGTATTGGTTGAACACTTGTTGAATCTGTGTATCCGATGAACTCTTTTGGTATTGGACTTGTTTAACGATCACTTGTAAGCCAATATAATTGTTAATGTATCTTTGAAAGGTTTATGTTGTATAATGTGATTTATACATGTTTACTCTTTAAGCTTTGCATATGGTTGTTATGCATGGGAAGGCTTAAATTGAGGTTAGCAATGGGATTTGTTGTTGGTTAATGGTACATATAGCATATGGTTTAATATGCTAGTTTTGAAAGTGTTCAATGCATGGTTTTTAAGGCATGATGTATATTATGATGAGAAGTAAGATTTAAAAAGGGATTTTCAATGTGCTATTGAACAATGGTTTTAAATGCATTGATGGTGTATTGTATTTGAGCACTCCGCACTAAGCCTAGTGTGCTTAAACTCTCTTTGTCCATCAATGCAAAGAATTAAGGTCTCGGAAGGCAGCAAGAAGCAAGGGGATCCTAGCAAGACTTGGCCAACGAAGTATGTTTGGATTAGACTATAAGAATAAAGGCAATAGGTACTTGTATTGGTTTTGGGAGATGTTCTGTTGAACTCCCTGTTTGAGCATATTTGCTTGGTTGTTTTTGGGTTGTAAAAGGCCTCTAAAGTTGGTTTCGGTATTGGTTTACATTTTGGATTATTGCTTGGATGAAAACTAGGATGAATTCCTCTAGCTTTTCATTTGATGCAAAGATGCCATGCTAGGATGCTAAGTTTATGAAGCTTGGATGCTTGTGGTATGCCTAGTATGCTGGTGTTATGTATTAAACTTGTTGGATTGATTTGAGTGTGTTATTTGGATGAAAAATCAGCAAAAAGTGACATTACAGGTCCAGAAGTACCGATACGCGTGGGACCGTATTGGTACAGCTGGGTATTTTCAGGCTTAAGGGATCGGTACGAGCCATGAGTGTTCCAATACACCAAGGCAATTTTGGCCTAGCGTACCCGTACAAAGGAGGGTGTTTCGGTACAAGCTTTAGCCTCTGGAAAATTTCTTTTTCAACCCAAACCCGTGTACCAAAACACATGAACCTATATCAGTACGGTGATTAAGGATTTTAAAAGTTCGGTAAGTTAGTTAGGCGTGTCGGTACGGCATAGAGGTGTATCGAAATGGGGCGTTTCAAACCGTATCGGTATGGTTGCAACCATATCGATACGGACATCAGTTAAAGTTGTTAATGTCACTATAGCATGGTTTTGGCTCTTTGCATTTTAGTCCCTAAGTTTTGTATATGCAATTAAATACCCTTGAGTGATCAGATTGAGTTGAAATTTGAGATGTATGATTTAATCCTAATTAATTAAGGTTGGGTAACATAAAAATGAGCTTTAATCCTGTAATTTTCTGGAATTGCAATTTGGTCCCTAAATTGTATTTGAGACCAATTGGATGTCAAATCGATGCCCGATTGAGTTGGGTTTTCATCTGCTGTCAGCATGAACATGTAGGACATTAATTAAACATCTAGACAAGATAAAGGAAAAAATGGTCACGTTTTGGGGTTTTTTCTCTTAGTTTACTTCGGTAAACCTAATATGACTCATTCTGGTCGGTCTAGCGACTAGGCCGGGTCGAGGGTGTTATATTTGTTGTATCAGAGCCAGGTTATGAAAGTTTGGAATGTTGTATTGGATTGTTTGTTGTTGCTTGATATGCACGGTGCTTGTTTGCTATGTACGGTGGTTGAAATATGTGCGCTGATTGTTTATATTATGTTGGGAAAATTTTGGGGACCCATTGCCTTATTATTACAGTCTTGGAAATTGACTTTTGAAATGGAAGTCTTGGATCCTTGCTTGAAGCTGGCCTGACTATTTTGTTTTGAAATGATTATCATACCTTAGATATATTTTAGCACGATGGGACCGAGGAGAGAGTTGCGATCTAGTACGATTGCTACTGCCACTGGGCAGGGTGTTGAGGGAGATGTTGTGCCTCCTGGAGGGTTGCCACCGCCCCCACTTTTTCCACCGAAGGGAGTAGAACAAGTCCACCTGCGTCGATTGGGCCAGGGATAGGTGATATGGCATCGTTGATACAAGCCATAACCAGTGCTTTTTAGGCAGCGGTTACGGGTGTTCATGTGCCAGCACCATCGGTGGTTGGGTAAGGGTTGTCGCTTGAGCGTCTTCGCAGTTTGGGTAGAGTTGAGTTCTGAGGGTTATCGCCTGAGGCTTCTGAGGGCTGGTTGGCCAGTACTGAGAGGATACTGGGCCAGATGGGGTTTACCGATGTCCGTAAGCTGGGCTATGTTATTTCCCTGCTGCAGGGTGATGCTTATATATGGTGGACTACCACGATATCTGGTATGGCGACCGATAATGTGACTTGGAAGTTCTTCCGTTAGGATTTTCGGAAGAAGTTTTTGGGAGTCCAATATCAAGATGATTGAAAGCGCGAGTTTATGGCTCTGCTGCAGGGCAGTATGTTTGTTGCGGAGTATAGGGTGCAGTTCGTGAGGTTGAGTCAGTATGCACTTGAGTTGGTACCTAACGAGCGTATGCAATGTGATCGATTCTTCTATGGGCTTGTGCAGGATGTTAAGACATACATGCTTGTGCTGATTATACCGATTTTGATGTGTTGGTTTCACGAGCCAAGGATATAGAGCAAAATTTGGGTTTGGCTTTTGGATTGCGAGGTTCTAACTCGGGTAAGAGAGCTGCTGATTCGGGTTATAGCGGTGGTCAGGCTAAGAGACACTGTGACAGGAGGTTCTGTCTGAAATTGATGCATAGTGAAGGTGTTGTTGGACGTGGTGTCCAGGGGCAGGGTGCCCAGGCTAGAGCTCCGTTTAACACCTGCTGGTTGATTCTGGTTCTACTCATTCATACATCTTGAGTGAGCATGCTAAGTTGCTTGATATATCTGTTGAAATTCTTAATGTGGGTGTTAAAGTTACTAGTTCTCTTGGGGAGACAGTCGTGGTTAGGAGGTTGTATCGTAGGTGTTCGCTGATGGTTCAGGGACATGTGTTTGCTGTGGATTTGATGGAGTTGCCATTCCATGGTTTTGATGTGATTTTGGGTATGGATTGGTTAACCGAACATCGGGTTATGGTGGATTTTGAAACCAAACAGGTATCCTTAAGGTTGTCGAATGACTATGAGGTGGTGGTTGTTGGCGAGAATGTCAAGTTTTTGTCTAATGTTGTTTTGGCTTTAGAAGCAAGTCGAATATTAGATTCGGGATGTCAGGCTTTCCTGGTCTATGTTATGAATCTTGGATCAAAGGAGTTGAGGGTGCAGGATGTTCGCACCGTATGTGAGTTTCTGGCTAATTTTCTAGAAGAGTTGTCGGGGTTGCCACCAGACTGTGAGGTTGAGTTCGGCATCGAGGTCTTTGTGGGTACAGTACCAGTATTGATTGCACTATATCGCATGGCCCCGAATGAGTTGAAGGAGTTGAAGATGCAGTTGCAGGAGTTGTTGGATTGGGGTTTCATTAGGCCTAGTATTTTACCGTGGGGTGCACCAGTGTTGTTTGTAAAGAAGAAGGATGTACGTTATGGATGTGCATAGACTATCGGTAATTGAATAAGTTGATGATAAAGAACAAGTATCCTTTACCGCGGATAGATGATCAGTTTGATTAGTTCAAGGCTGCCTCAGTGTTTTCTAAGATAGATTTGAGGTCGGGGTATTACCAGTTGAAGGTAAAGGAGGTGGATGTGCCTAAGACAGCATCTCGTATGAGGTACGGGCATTATGAGTTTTTGGTGATGCCTTTTGGTTTGACCAATGCCCCAGCTGCTTTTATGGACATGATGAACAGGGTGTTCCATGAGTTTTTGGACCAGTTTATGGTTGTGTTTATTGATGATATCCTTGTGTACTCTCGTACTGAGGGTGATCATGATGGTCATTTGCAGATTGTGCTTCAGAAGTTGATGGAGAATCAATTGTATGCCAAGTTAAGCAAATGTGAGTTCTGGCTTAGGGAAGTCATGTTCCTCGGGCATGTTGTGTCGGCCAAAGGAATTCGTTTCGATCCGCATAAGGTTGAGGCTGTAATGAGTTAGAAGGCGCCCAAGTCTGTGATGGAGATTAGGAGCTTCCTTGGTTTGGCGGGTTACTACCGAAGGTTTATGGAAGGGTTCTCTAGTTTGGCGGCACCGTTAACTAAGTTGTTGCAGAAGAATGTTCAATTGGGTGGACGAAAGATGGACATCGAGCTTTTGAAAGGTTGAAGGAAGCCTTTACGCTAGCTCCATTCTTGGTTCAACCAGAATCAAGAAATGAGTTCGTTGTTTATAGTGATGCGTCGTATGTTGGGCTTGGTTGCGTGTTGATGCAAGAGGGTAAGATAGTGGCGTATGCATCTAGGCAGTTGAAGGTGCATGAACGTAACTACCATACTCACGATCTTGAGCTTGTCGCGATGGTGTTTGCCTTTAAAGTTTGGAGACATTACCTCTATGGGGAGAAATGTGTGGTTTTCACGGATCATAAGAGTTTGCAGTAATTGATGTCTCAAAAAGAGTTAAACCTAAGACAGCGTAGGTGGTTAGAGTTGTTGAAGGATTATGATCTGGCTATTGAGTACCATCCGGTTAAGGCTAACGTGGTTGCTGATGCTTTGAGTAGAAAGGTAGCGGTAGAGTTGAAGGCTATGTTTGCACGTTTGAGTGTGACACGTGACGTGGGTTGTTGGCTGAGTTACAAATGAAGCCGTCCTTGTCACAGATGATTAAGGAGAAGCAACCCTTTGATGGGAGTTTGGTATCTCATGTGGAAGATATTAGGGATGGGAATTCTACGGATTTTCATTTCAATGATGATGGGGTGTTATGTTTCAAAGGTCGAGTAGTGGTGCCTGAAGACGAAGAGTTGAGGCACACTATTTTGATTGAGGCACACGCTAGTCCTTTTGCTATGCATCTCGGTAGTACTAAAATGTATCAAGGGTTAAAGGAGGAGTACTATTAGGTTGGACTAAAGAAGGATGTGGCTAATTTCGTTGCTCGGTGTGTGATTTGTCAGCGGGTAAAGGCTGAGCATCAGTTTCCTTCTGGGTTATTGCAACTGTTGAGAATACCATAATGAAAGTGGAAAAGAATCACCATGGATTTTGTGTCTGGGCTGCCTTTGACGTCGACCAAAAAGGATTCCATTTGGGTGATTGTTGACCGGTTTACGAAGTGTGTGCATTTTGTGCCACTGCATACTACGTATACCTTGGATAGGTTGGCTAAATTGTACATTTCAGAGATTGTGCGGTTGCATGGGGTGTCCAAGTCTATAGTATCGGATAGGGATCCGTAATTCACCGCAAGGTTTTGGGTGAGTTTGCATCGAGCTTTGGGAACCCGATTGAGTTTCAGTACCTCGTATCATCCTCAGTAGGATGGTCAGTTGGAGCGCGTGATTTAGGTTCTCGAGGATATGCTTAGGTGTTGTATTATTGAGTACCAGGGAATATGGGAAAAGCAGTTGCCGTTGGTGGAGTTTGCTTACAATAACAGTTATCATGCTAGCATACACATGGCACCTTATGAGGCATTGTATGGCAAGAAATGTCGTACACCTATGTGTTGGGCAGAAGCGGTGGGAAAAGTTTGTATCTAAGCCTAATGTTCTGAAAGGCATAACCTAAAAGGTAAAGTTGATATGTGAGCACTTAAAAATAGCTGTAGATCGTCAGAAGTCCTATGCGGATTTGAAGCGTAGGGATATAGAGTACGCTGTGGGTGATAAAGTGTTTTTGAAGGTGTCGCCTTGGAAAAAGGTGTTGCGGTTTGGGCGGAAGGGGAAGCTTAGCTCGAGATTCATTGGACCATACGAGTTTGTTGAGCATGTGGTTCCTGTTGCATACCAATTAAGGTTACCTCCGGAGTTGGGGAAGATTCATTATGTGTTCCACGTTTTAGTGTTGCAGAGGTATAGGTCAGATCCATTCATGTTATGCCAGTAGAGGAGATTGAGTTGAGACCGGACCTATCTTACGATGAAGAACCGTTAGAGATTCTTGATACCAGCAGTAAGGTGTTGCGTGGCAAGACGGTTGAGCTTGTTAAGGTGAAGTTGAGGCACCGCGGTGCTGAAGAGGCCATGTGGGAGCGCAAGTTGGATATGTTGAAACAATTTCCGCACCTGTTTCCTCTAGGTAAATTTCGGGGACTAAATTTCTTAAGTGGGGGAGAATTATAACGCCCCGGTTTTCAGGCCTAGCAGTTTTGGGGGTTATTAGATAATCCGGTGGACCAGGTTAGAGATTCAAGTTAGATTCGGGACAATATATTTTTCAGGGAGATAAAAATATGGAAAATAGTTAGAAATCGTATTTTAATATATAATGATTTTTGGTGGAATCAATTTTGAAAAATGAGTTTTGGAAGTCGGACATTTTGTCTAGTGACCAAAATGCAAGTTTTGAAAACTGTGATTTTCTAGTGACCAAAATGAAAATGGTCAAATTCTTAGAATCTTTAAGGAGCTATTTTACCAATTTGTTTCTGATGGTTTCTCCCTTAATTAAACTTATTTTAACATGTTTTTTATTATTTAATTAAAAAAGATTTTTGGTTAAAAGGTGGTTATTGGTCTTGGAAATAAATCATGTTACTTTTTCTCTCCACTTTTCTCTCCATTCTCTCCTCAGCCAAACGCTCAAGTTTTCATCAAATTCTAGAGGTGAGATGGTTTCTAATTTGATTTTATGGTTTCAAATTGTTTAACTAAGATTGTTCATACAAAATCTTACATTAATCTTGTGTTTCTTAGCTTTTATCAAATCAATTGAGGGAGAAACTTCACAATAGGGGTAAGGTCCGAGATCTCCTCTATTGTATGGTTCTTTACTGAAATTCCCAAGCATTTGATCCTTGATTCTATGTTTCTAATCTGATTTTAATGATTTTTTAATGATTAATTGAGTCATTTGGGGGAAATGAGTGGATTCACGTATTGAATCTATTTTTTTGGTAATTAAGGATGATTTAATTCATGTTGTGGATGTTTTATAACGTTGATAAGTTGTTTTTGTCAATGGAATTCCGAAACTCTTGAATCTCTAATTGTTTAGGTTGCTAGATTTGTGTTCTTGGGGTGTTTTGGTGACTACGTGAATGCAGAGGGTGTTAGGTTGATTTGATTCTCTTTTTAGGTGTTGTTTGTTGATAAAAGTGGTGTTAGATTGTTAGGTTGTGGCTAGGTTGTGTTAGAGAAGGTTTTGATGATGATTTCAGTTGTTGTGGATGGGTAATCTTGAGAGGATTGTGGAAATCCGAAAGGATTTGTTAATGCAGTGTCTTGAATGCATTGACATGCATTAATCCTTTGCTGTGTTGTCGTCAAAGCAGGGGAAGTTGATCCAGAAGTGATTGGTGAGGCATTGGAGGCTTCGAACACTTGATTTCGCGTCGGTGAATTGAGGTTTCGCGTATTGGTGAGTGAGAATGTGGATTCCAGCTTTGGAATTTTTTAAAGGTGGTTTATGGGAGTTTAAACTTAGCTTGATACGCTGGTTTAAACTCGGAAGTAAGTAAAATGGATTTTCTCTCTCGGTCGTGCTATGTTGAAATGGTTTGATGCACTTGTTTTAATTCACATGTTACCTACTTTTAAGCATGTTTTAAAGTATTTGAAATACTATATTTGATCATTAAATGCTGAATGATGCACATGGTAAGTGGTCCTTGTAAGTATGTGGTCTATACTTGTGGTTTAAAGCACGGTTGTTGCTTTGGAAAAAGGATTGGTTAATGCTTGTTAAAAACAGTGAGGTAAATGTTAAAATGGTTAATTATGTTGGCAAGTGATGTGGTTTTAAAATTGTTATCGGATATAGTTGGCCATAGGATTGAGTGCACTATAATAAGTCGCCTTGGATGTTGAGGGGTTTAGATTTGTGTACCGAAAACTCCATCTGAGTACCCTAACGGTAGAGGGGTTAAAAAGTACCGAAAACTCCCGTTAGTGGATTAAGCATCTAATCGATGAAAGAGGTTGGTGTCCCCAAGGGTTGTGTAAGTACCCGGTTGGTAATGTACCGTGATTGTTATTGTATCGCTATTTCGGTTGAGATGGCTTGAAGTGTTGGTTGAACACTTGTTGAATCCGTGTATCCGATGAACTCTTTTGGTATTGGACTTGTTTAATGATCACTTGTAAGCCAATATAATTGTTAATGTATCATTGAAAGGTTTATGTTGTATAATGTTACTTATACATGTTTACTCTTTAAGCTTTGCATATGGTTGTTATGCACAGGAAGGCTTAAATTGAGGTTAGCAATGGGATTTGTTGTTGGTTAATGGTACATGTAGCATATGGTTTAATATGATGGTTTTGAAAGTGTTAAGTGCATGGTTTTTAAGGCATGATGTATTATATAATGAAAAGTATGATTTAAAAAGGGATTTTCAATGTGCTATTGAACAATGGTTTTAAATGCATTGATGGTGTATTGTATTTGAGCACTCGTCACTAAGCCTAGTGTGCTTACGCTCTCTTTGTCCATCAATGCAGAGAATTAAGGTCTCGGAAGGCTGCAAGAAGCAAGGGGATCCTTAGAAGACTTGGTCAACATAGTATATTTGGATTAGACTATAGGAATAAAGGCAATGGGGTACTTGTATTGGTTTTGGGAGATGTTCTGTTGAACTCCCTGTTTGAGCATATTTGCTTGGTTGTTTTTGGGTTGTAAAAGGCCTCTAAAGTTGGTTTTGGTTTTGGTTTACATTTTGGATTATTGCTTGGATGAAAACTAGGATGCATGCCTCTAGCTTTTCATTTGATGCAAAGATGCCATGCTAGGATGCTAAGTTTATGAAGCTTGGATGCTTGTGGCATGCCTAGTATGCTGGTGTTATGTATTAAACTTGTTGGAGTGATTTGAGTGTGTTATTTGGATGAAAAATCAGCAAAAAGTGACATTACAGGTCTAGGCGTACCTACCGATATGCGTGGGACCGTATCGGTACGAGCCATGAGTGTTTTGATACGCCAAGGCAATTTTGGCCTAGCGTACCGATAAGGAGGAGAGTGTTTCGATACGGGCTTTAGCCTCTGGAAAATTGCTTTTTCAACCCAAACCTGTGTACCGAAACACATTAACCTGTATCGGTACGGTCATTAAGGATTTCAAAAGTTCGGTAAATTAGTTGGGCGTATCGGTACGGCATGGAGGTGTATCAAAACTGGGCGTTTTATACCGTATCGATACGGTTGCAACTGTATTGGTATGGACAACAGTTAAAGTTGTTAATGAATTCAAAATAGTCCAAATTATACATATATACATGTGTATACTCAAGCAGTCCAACATAATTTCAAATGAATTCAAAATAGTCTAAATTATACATATATACATGTGTATACTGAAGCAGACCTCTAATGTTTATACTTATGTTGAATTAATTCATTACACTTGCATACACATTTTATACATCCAAACAATCCCTATCATACATATATCCTTATTTATTTCCACAATACATTTAAGTCTATGCAATCCAGTCCGGTAGGTATTCATATACAAGCCAAAAAATTTATTTACACAATTAAAACAGTACATTACACAATCAGGTATAAACAAATCAGAGCAATTATGATCATATAATATATGCATGCCAAAACAGTCCACTTATACTTATTAACAATCAACAATATCTATATCCAACTTAATCATCAATTACTCAACCAACAAGAGTCCATTCGAATGCTTAATATATCTCAAGCAAGATCCACTAATTTATACTACTCGACCAGACCAAGAATTACATTGTATATGTATATAAATACATACATTTTCTACAAGTTTAAACACAATTCTCACTTGAACATGAAAGAAAAACAAGATGATTACCTTCCTAGCAAGACTCTTTCGAGCAAAACTCATGTTTGAGCCTTGATAATTCAATTCCAAGCATCTATCTCACTACTCTCTATACTCGGTCATGAGGAAAAAGGAAAGGAAGAAGATAGTGAAAATTTTTGTTCATCCCTCTTTAATTTTCCTTACCGAGTCACCCCCTTACGCACTTGCCATCCACGATGGCTTACAAGTGCACATGCCCTTCAGTTAAACTTTAATCAACATGCAAGTCTCAAGTTTTAAATCCATTACATTTTTGTCCTTTCTAAAATGGCCTCTAATTTGTTTATAATTCCAAATTGACCCTAAAGATCCTAATTGTTCATTCTAAGAAGCATCTCAAGTAAATTGATTCACATTCGAATTAATTTCAAAAATTCTAAATTATTTTTTTCATTCATTTTTTGGGGTATTAATATTATATAGCTTAACCTCATTTTTAAAAGTTTTTACTCGGTTAAAATTCCTATAGGTCCACTATGAAGCCCATTTAGACATGCACACCTTAAACCCTCAACAAAAATGCCGAAAAATAAGATTAAATCACATTTTTTTACTTAAAATATTTATGTATGGGCTTTTGAACATGATTATATAGCTTAACCTCATTTTCGGAAATTTTTACTTGGTTAAAATTCCAACAGGTCCACTGTAAAGCACATTTAGACATGCACGCCTTAAACCCAACAAAATAAGAATAAACCAAATTTTATGAGTTAAAAAAATTTATTATGGGCTTTAGAATATGATTATATAGCTTAACCTCAATTTTAGAGCTTTTTACTCTGTTAAAATTCCAACAGGTCCACTGTAAATCCCATTTAGACATGCACGCCTTAAACCCAACAAAACGACCACAAAATAAGAATAAATCAAATTTTATGAGTTAAAATATTTGATTATGGGCTTGTGAATATGATTATATAGCTTAACCTCAATTTTTGAACTTTTTACTCGGTTAAAATTCCAACGAGTCCACTGTAAAGCCCATTTAGACATGCACGCTTTTTTTTTTTTGAAGAACGGACGGGCCTCATTAAAAACCCCACTAAACCCGCACTAGGCCATAGACCAAGTGGTGAGCCTAGGAGCGGAAAAGAGTACCCAAAATGCCATTACTAAGAAAAGGATGACAAGTCATCGCGTACAATAGATAAGATGATCTCGGGACAAACCAAGTCGAAGGACAAAGGAGAAGGGGACCGAAGGGCCCATGCAGCTAAGGTATGAGCAGCAAGGTTCGCTATACGCGGTACATAAGAAATTTTAAAATGAGAACCATGTGAACGTAAGATTTCGTAGGCCAAAGATAGGGTCTTGGAGTGGAGAGATAAATCAGCCGTAGATCATACGATTTTGTTCACCACTACAGCCGAGTCAGATTCAAGAAGGACGTTGGACCATCCTTTCTCAATAGCCAACTAGAGTCCAATGCAAAAGATGCATACAGACAGTAGCCTAAAGAACGGGCCATACCATTAACAATTATTCCTTGCTCGCTCCGAGCAATGACACTGATGGGGGCCAAACGGGTGGAAGGTTCAAAACTGCCATCAACATTTATTTTGATATGACCCACAGTATGCGGCCAACCCTACGCAGAAAAGGCAGAGGGAGTGGATGTTGAATGTAGGGTGGAGGGAGACTTATTTGCAACACGATAATTACGGTGGAGACAGAGAGCAGTAGAGACTAAGACCCAAATGGGCCGTAAATAATTCTCGTTGACCCAATCATTCTTGCGCCACCAAAGATACCACAGCACTAAATAGCAAGTTCGCAGCTTCTTCAAGCCAAGCAAGGGTAGTGTCCGTCTGATTAGAGACAAGGGCCTGAGGGAATCCTGCCAAGAGGAGAGTTGTGGACAAGGTAAGACAATCACGGAGAGCATGAAGAATCGTTTTCGATTCATACCCGCACAAGGGGCAGGAGCCAAGGGAGAGGCCCACAACTTGGAGTCGGTTATTCGAAGGAAGTGCTTCTCATCCAATTCGCCATGCAAAAGTACAAACTTTGGGTATAACCGGCAGCTTTGAAATAAGTTTCCATATCTGAGAAGGCATGGTTAGTGAGGGAGTCGGCCGCTGTAGATAGAGATATCCAGACCAGATCGAGTAAATGTTCGAGTCATGGTCCCCAGAGAAGGGTGTTCGGGCGAGTGGTAGAGATTGGAACATGCAGAATAGAATCTGCGTCTTGTGCCAAGAAAGCATCGTGAACAAGGTGATCATTCCAACTAGGTTGTCCTGGGATCATGAAATCAAGGCACCGGATAGGCAGTTCGTCATTGTCAGCAGAGTTGTCCGAGAGGGAGATGGGCAAAGAGCCTCCTAGCGATCCTGATAAAGGCAAACCGAGCTGTCAATACCAGAGTCCAAAAGAAACCATCACGTAACTGAATTAAATCTTTATAAAGCCCCTTCCAAGCAAAAGAAACATGCTTCTGGGGAGAGGGGCATGGAGAATGTTCCATGATGGGAAGTACTTAGACATAAAGACACATGAAAGAAAAGAGTCTGGGTCTGAGATAAAACTCCATAATTGCTTCCC
Source organism: Hibiscus mutabilis (assembly GCA_019671005.1). NCBI lineage: Eukaryota > Viridiplantae > Streptophyta > Magnoliopsida > Malvales > Malvaceae > Hibiscus > Hibiscus mutabilis. The sequence goes on from CM033744.1 coordinate 13,702,809, forward strand.
AAGTAGAGTAATATTAAAACGATGCATGTCCTTGAATCTAAGACTACCAGTGGATTTAGGGGTGCACACGTTGGCCCTAAGAGATAAGAGGCCAACCACGCCTATTGTTCCGGCCCGACCACCAGTAGCTACGCATAGAACGGGTCATGTCGTCAATTAGGTTCTGCAGAAGCAAGTAACAGGACATAACATACTGAGGCAGGTCTTGAGGGACAGACTTGAGAAAAATCTCTCGAACACTGTAAGAGAGTAGGTGTTTAGTCCAGCTGGTGACCTGAGTACCAACCCTATCTCGTACGAAACCGAGTGCCTCAAACTTGTTGTGACCTATGAGAAGAGGGATCCCCAGGTAAGTGCTAGAATCGTCAACTTCCCGTACCCCAATAAGAGCGTAGATAGCCATTTTAAAGACGGGGGGAGTGTGTGAACTGAAAAAGATGGTAGACTTGTCAAAAATAACACATTGACCAGAGAATGAGGCATAGGATTGGAGAATACTCTTTAGGCATTGAGCTTCAAAGAGCTCGTTCCTCAGGAAGACTAAGCTATCATCTACATATAGTAAATGGTTAACAGAAGGCCCGTAACGACTAGCACGGAGCCCACAGAGGTGACCCTCTCTTTGCGCGACTAGAAGAGAGGTAGAAAGGCCCTGCGTGCAGAGAAGGAAAAGGAAATGGGAGAGAGGGTCTCCCTGTCGTAGACCACGGTAGGGCCAGAAAGTGGCTGTAAGTTTCCTATTCACACAGGTAGAGAAAGTAACCGAGGAAACATAGCGAAGAATAAGATCTACTCAAGGTGTGGAAAAGCCCATCCTGAGCATGACAGCATGGAGAAAGGACCATTCCACCCTGTCAAAGGCTTTCTCCATATCTAACTTTAGAGAAGCACCCCGAGTGGCCGTAGATCGCGGAGCATTCAAGGAGTGGACAATCTCATAGGCAATGAGAATATTGTCTGAGATTATTCGTCCTTTCACAAAGGCAGCCTGGTTTTAACTAACACAAAGGTGGAGAATGGGCTTTAGGTGGTTGACAAGGACTTTCGCCACAGTTTTGTAGATCATTGTGCACAGGCTAATAGGCAGAAGCTACTTTCTAGAAGTTGGCATCAGAATCTTGGGTATAAGAACAATGACAGTATGGTTCACAATAGCTAAATCTGCATCGCCGCGGAGGAGGCCAAGGTAGAGCTTAATAAAGTCAGGCCCAATCACATCCTAATGTTGACGGAAGAAACTACTTGGGAGGCTGTCAATTCTAGGGGCTTTTTTGGGGTTGATATCCTGAAAGACAGTAACAACTTCATCCTCTATGTAGACCCGAGTGAGCTCTCCGTTCATGTTAGTCATAATTATGGGGGTGATATTAGCTAGGAGGTCAGGGTCAGCAGATGGCGAGGACGATACAAAAAGGCCTTAGAAGTAGTCACCAACAACCTTCCGAACAGCCTCGGGATCATCTTGCCAAGATCCGCCTATATCTTAAATATCTGCAAGGTGATTTTTTTGACGACGTCTCGAGGCCCGAGCATAGAAATAGGAAGTATTGCGGTCACCCTGAGCGAGCTAGGTGACACAAGAGCGTTGGGCCCAATAGGCCTCCTTCTGATCCAAAAAATGACGAAGCTCACATTTGGCAGCAAGGAAAATCTCCATGTCACTGGCGAAAAGACGACGATTAAGACAAGAATTAATCTACTTCTGAAGCTCTGCAATCCTTGTCCAGGATTTGTCTCGGTGACTATGTTGCCAAGATTTTAGGGCCTCACCAACCGCAGCAAGCCTGTCAATCACCGATCCCATCGTATGGTTCCAGGTAGTATGCACTGCCGCAACACACCCTTCCTCGTGTGCCCAGCAATCCTCAAAGCAGAAGAAATCATCACGAGAACTGAGACGTAAACTGGCTTATCCCAAGTTGTATCCAAGAGAAGGAAACTATGGTCCGAATGAGTAGTGTATTCTGAGAAAGCTCTAAAAGTTGGGAACATAGATCGCCAGTTGCTATTTGCAACAAAGCGGTCGAGACGTTCCAAGATCGGTGAGACATGAGGCCCGGACTTGGTCCAAGTGAACCAATCTTGAGCTTGCTTATAGTCGTAAAGGTCATTATGGAGAAGGCAATCATGAAAGCTTTCCATATGATTTCGGACCTTTCACCAGCCACCTTGTTTCTCAGAGTCATGTAAAATTTCATTAAAATCCTAGGGTAGATGAGAAGCAATATGCAAACGGTCGAGCAAGTCCCAGGTTTTATGTTTGTCGCTTGGCTCAAAACAACCATGCAAGCTCGTAAAATGGAATTTAGAAGTGTCATTAGAAATGAAAACATCTATATGGAGACCGGAGTAGGAAAGCAAATCAACTAAGATCTTATTATTCGATAAAAGCATAAGTCCAGAGCAACTCGACCCATTATCAACAACAAGATAACCATTCATACCTAAAGCAAGTTTAACTCTACCACTATTGCGCGTATGCATACGCGTTTCACAAAGGAAAATAATATCTAGACCTAAACAGGCAACATCCTGTCCTAAATTTCGAACTGCCTGTGGTCTACCCAGACCACGGCAGTTCCAGCATAACAGCCTCATTTGTCTTGGCGGGGTTGATTAGCAACCTCCGTCGGAAAGTTGGTAACATTGCTCATACCAGCTTTAGGCAATGAAGAAATCTTCGAGATCAGAGGAGGCCCTTGTTTGGATAAATGGACAGAGGAGGAGCCCTTCGTAGCCGTGCTTCTCTAGGCCAAAGGAGAAGGTAAATGTGAATTTTGGTTGAAGGATGTAGTTTTCCTTGGACATATGGTGTCGTCTGAGGGAGTCTGTGTGGATCCACAAAAGATTAAGGCTGTGGCTAGTTGAAAGCCACCTAGGTCAGTGACGGAGATGCGTAGTTTCCTTAGGTTGGCTGGATATTATCGCTAGTTCGTAGAGGGATTTTCAAAGATTGTTGCACCTTTAACCAAGTTATTGCAGAAGAACGTTCATTTTCAATGGACGGAGGATCGTCAGCAAGCTTTTGAAAAGTTAAAGGAAGCTTTGACGCAAGCTACAATCTTAATACAACCCGGGAAAAGAGTTTGTGGTATATAGTGATACATTATATGTTGGTTTAGGGTGCGTGTTGATGCAAGATGGGAAGGTTGTGGTTTATGCATCTAGGCAATTGAAGGTGCACGAGCATAACTATCATATTCAGGATCTTTAGCTTTGTGTTTGCGTTTAAGATTTGGAGACATCATCTTTATGGTGAGAAGTGTGTAGTGTACACGAATCACAAAAGTTTGAAGTATTTGATGTCGCAGAAAGAGTTGAATATTAGGCAACGACGGTGGTTGGAGTTGCTTAAAGATTATGACTTGACCATTGAGTATCATTCGGGTAAAGCGAATGTGGTAGCGGATGCTTTGAGTAGAAAAAACTGTGGTTAAGTTGAGAGCTATGTTTGCTCGGTTGAGTGTAACCCATGATGGAGGCTTGTTAGCCAAGTTGCAGGTGAAGCCATCGCTGTCGCAAATGATAAAGGACAAACAACCGTATGATGATGAGTTGGTACCTCATGTTAGGGATATCTTGGATGGGAAACCATCAGATTTTCATTTTAATGATGATAGGGTGTTGTGTTTTAAGGACCGGTTAGTGGTGTCGCATGATGAGGAGTTGAGACGTATCATCTTGACCGAGGCTCATTCTAGCCATTTTGCTATGCATCCCGGTAGTACCAAGATGTGTCAAGGTTTGAGGGAGGAGTATTATTGGGTTGGTTTGAAGAAGGATGTGGCGGATTTTGTTGCTATCATGCATGGCGTGTCAGCGTGTTAAAGCTGAGCATCAATTTCCTTCTGGGTTGTTGCAACCGTTGAGGATACCAGAATGGAAATAGGAGAGAATCACCATGGATTTTGTGTCGGGGCTACCTTTGACACTGACTAAAAATGATTCCATTTGGGTGATCGTGGATCGATTTACGAAGTGTGCACATTTTCTACCGGTGCATACGACGTATACTTTGGATAAATTGGCTGATCTTTACATTGCATAGGTCATGAAGTTGCATAGAGTGCCTGAGTCGATTGTGTCGGATAGAGATCCAAGGTTTACAGCAAGGTTCTGGGAATGTTTGCATCGAGCCCTGGGTACCCGGTTGTATTTTAGCACTTTGTATCATCCACAGACATATGGATAGTCTGAGCATTTGATCCAGGTCTTGGAGGATATGTTAAGGTGTTGTATTATCGAGTTCCGAGGAACCTGGGAAAAGCAGTTACCGATGGTGGAGTTCACTTATAATAATAGCTATCAAGCGAGTATTCAAATGGCACCGTATGAGGCCTTATATGGTAGGAGGTGTTGTACGCCTTTGTGTTGGGCGGAGGTTGGGGAGAAGTATATTTCTATGCCCCATGTGTTGAAAGACACTTGTGAGAAGGTGAAGCTTGTATCTGATCACTTGAAATCGGCATCTGATCGACAAAAATCCTACGCGGATTTGAAGAGTAGAGAAGTGGAGTACGCTATTGGTGACAAAGTTTTTTTTGAAGGTTTCACCTTGGAAGAAGGTGATGCGCTTTGGGCGTAAAGGGAAGTTGAGTCTGAGGTTTATCGGGCTGTATAAGATTTCGGATCATGTGGGTCCCGTAGCTTATCGGTTGAGGTTGCCTCCCGAGTTGGAAAAGATTCATAATGTGTTCTACGTTTCGATGTTGCGAAGGTATCTATCGGATCCCTCTCGTGTTATGCCGATTGAGGATGTTGAGTTGAGGCCAGATATGACTTATGATGGGGAACCAGTAGAGATCCTTGATACCAGTAGTAAGGTTATGTGTGGGAAGACGATAGAGCTCGTTAAAGTGTTATGGCGGCATCGAGGAGTTGAGGAGGCTACTTGGGAGAGTAAGTCGGACATGAAAAAGCAATTTCGGCATCTTTTTCCTCTAGGTAAATTTTGAGGATGAAATTTCTTAAGAGGGGGAGAGTTGTAACACCCTGATTTTGGGCTTAGAAGTTTTGGGGAACGGTTTAGTCGGTCTGGTGGATCGGGATTAGAGATTCGAGTCAGATTCGGGATTTAAATTGGATTAAATATTTTTATTGAAGATAAAAATATGGAAAAATAGTATTAAATCATTATTAAATGTATAAATGATTTTGGTAAAAACAATTTTGGAAAATGAAATTCAGAAATGGGACATTTTGGGTTAGTGACTAAAATGCAAGTTTGCAAAACTGTTTTTAGTAACTGTTTTGAAAATGGGTCAAAACTTTGAATCTTTAAGGAGCTATTAATCCAAAAGGGTTTCATCAGATTTCTCTCTTTAATTAACTATTTTTAATTAAGTTTTAAGAGGTATAAATAAGGAGAGAGTTAATTAAACACAATGAAGGCTTTTAAAAGAATTTCACGTAACTAATTTTGTAACTTCTTTCCTCCCAATTTCTCTCCAGCCAAACATATTTTCCAGCTTCAATTTCTTCAGGTAAAATTAGGATTTCAAAGAGTTCTTGATTTCCAATTGATTTCTAAAGCTTTTACATCAAATACTTATTATTTCTACCTTGATTTTCATGGTTTATAAAGCAATTAAAGGGAGAAATCAACATTGGAGGTAAGGATTCGTTCTTCTCCTCTAATGAAAGGTTCTTTATTGAAATTCCTAAGTTCTTGATCCATTTTATATGATTTGTATTGGGTTTTGATAAATTAAACTCGAATTTATGGTTTAATTGATGATTTATGATGAAAAATTGTGGAAATTCGTAGTGATCTGTTTTTGCCGAGTTAAGGATTGGTTTATAACTTGATTTTGATGTCTAAAATGATTATGAAGTGAGTTTTGATGATAGAATCCCGTAATCTAATGAATCTCTAATTTGTTAGGTTGTTAGTTAAGAGATTTTGAGGTGTTGTGTTGTTTTAGGTTGTTGTTTGGATGTTAATTGATGTTATTTGAAGGTTGAGATTCATAGTTGTGGGCTGGGTTGAGGTTTTTGGTGAATTGATGATGTTTTCGGTTGTTAAGATAGAGTGTTGTGGAGGATTATAGTTGGGTGCTGATAATTGTTGTGTTGCTGTGAGTTTGGATGCATTGTAATGCATTGGATTCTCTGTTATGATGCGTTTGAAACAGGGGAAAGTAGTTCGGAAGCGAATCTTGGTGTTGAGGGGTTGCTGAAGGCTTCATTTGACATCAACAAGGAAGGCGTTGCTTTGTCGGTGAGTGAAACAGATAAGAATGGCTTTTCAAAGATTTGAAAAGGTTTAATAGGAGACTAGACTAGGCTTGATACGCTGGTCTAAGGCTCGGAAGTAAGTAAAGTGGATTTCTCTCTCGATTTTGGTTGGCAAATGATTTATGAATGCACTTGTTAAATGATTTATGCATGAAATGAGCATGGCTTAATGCTGGGAATTGATATGAAATGATGTTAGATGCATTTGGAAAGTAATGCATGATTTTAAAGAATGTTTATGAACATGGCTTATGTGTGGTTTAATGCACAATGAAATAATTTAAATAATGCATATGAAAGCAGTGAGGTATGTTTATAAAAGTGGATTATATTGGCAAGTGATGAATCAAAAATGTTATGGAAATGTTATCGGATATAATTGCCCGGCCATAGGGTTTAAAGTGCACTATAATAAGTCGTCCGTGGTTGTAGAGGTGGTACGAGAGGTACTTACTCCGATCATGTGAACCCCAATGTTGTTGAGGTAGCACTTTGATGGTTTTTACTCCAGCCACGCGCTGTAGAGGTTGGTGCGTCGAATGTGATTACTCTAAGTTGGAGCGTTAGCCTTGGTAGTGTAGAGGTGGTGTATGTATTGCACAACTCCATGACATTGAGCTGCAAGAGATTGCGAGATCTCTTGGGAAATCTGTGTATCCGATGTTACCGATGTTAATGATGGTTTTATGGAAATGTTGTGGTTGAGATGGATCACTTGTAAGCCAATATAATGTTTTAAATGTATCATGTTGATGGATTGATTTGGAATAAAGTGTTTACACATGTTTTACTCCTTAAGCTTTGCATATGGGATGTTATACATGGGAAAGGCTTAAGTAGAGGAAATTGCATATGAGATTATGTTGTGGAATCCATGATACATGTTGCATATGGTTTAATATGCTCATTTTGTAAAGGCTAACTGCATGTTTTGAAAGAATGGCATGATTGTTTTGAAATGGATTTTAATTGCATTGGATGATGGTTTGTATTTTGAGCATTCTTCACTAAGCAATGATTTCTTACGCTCTATTTTATCATCAATGCAGATTGATTGAATGCAAGTGGCCAAGCAAGCAAGGAGAAAATTCCAAGACTTGATTTACCAAAGTATGTTTGGGTTTTAAAGTAGTAATAAAGGCAATGTGGCTTAAATGTTTTTGGGAGGGTTTGAGTGATTACTTCTCCATTTGAGAAAGTTTATATTGTTGTTTTGGACTTGTGATAAGCTTGGTTTGTTGGATTTTGCGCATGGTTCATGCCTTGGTTGCTTGAGTATTAGAAAGTATGCCTATAGTTTACCTTTAAAGCATGATGATTGTTTCTTGATGTTTGGTTTATGGTAGTTGATGGTAAATGACCAATGATGATGTTATTTGATTGTTAGAAGCATGCTTAAGTGTTAGAATTCCAAAACGAGGCTAAAAACCAGCAAATTTTGATGTTATAGGTCAGGGCGTATCGATACGCCTATGCCCGTATCAATACAAGTAAGTGTTTCCAGGCACAGCGTATCGATACACGGGAGACCGTATCGATACGAGTAAGCACATTTTCAGGCTTAGCGTATCGGTACACAGTGACCATATCGATACGGGTCTACGGTTTTAGGCATAGTGTATCGATACCGGTAAAGGTGTATCGATACGGTTTTGAGCTACTGGAATCCGGAATTTTGAGAAAGCTCAGGCGTATCGATACGGTCAGTAGTTAAGTTAGTTAAAAGTATGTTTTAAGGTTTCTGTTTTCTCTCGTTTTAGTCCCTGGGTGATATACATGCAATTAAATGAGTTTGAATGGTCGTTTTGACTTGAAATTTCACCAGTATGCATGCAATTGGTTTAATTGAGGATTGGTAACTTTAATTATGAAATTGGTCCTTCAAAATAATGGAAATTACAGTTGGGTCCCTGGATGTTATGTATGCCATTGGATGAGTTCGGATGGTCATTTTAAGTTGAATTTTGGCATGTATGCTTGTAACCTGACAAATCAAAGATTGGTAAAGCAAATTACAAGTTAACCATTATAGATTTGTAGATTTATGTTTTGGTCCCTATTATGGTAAAGTGACCAATTGGATATCAATTCGATGCCCGATTGGGTTGGGTTTTCACTCGTTGTTTGTATGTACATGTAGGGTAATAACCAGCATCTAGATAAGATAAAAGAAAAAAATGGTCATATTTTCAGAGTTTTCTTCACGGTTTACTTTGGTAAACTTAATGTAGCTCGTTCGGTTTGGTCTTGCGATTAGGCAGGGTTGAGGGGTTACAGGAAATTTCGAGGATGAAATTCCTTTTAAGGGTGGGAGAGTTGTAACACCCTGGATTTTTGCCCCAAATTTAAAACCCTAATTTTTAAATCCCTAAATTCAAAACCCTAGAAATTAGGGAATTTTAATTTCATAACCCTAATTGATAATTTTGGAATTAATTGAATTTTTAAACAAATTTAGTGACCTTTTTATAAAGAATTGATATTAGATACCTACTTTGTGAACCCTAGAAAAGAACAAGGACTTACCTTGTAATTTATCCAAAGATTTGTATATATATAGGTTACGTTCAATTTTTTCACCTCTACAGCCGCACTTTCTCCTCCATCTCAAATAGTTCGAAACACATTCCCTTTGCTTTATTGAGGAGTAGTTGGTGTAGATGTAAAGCCTTGCCTTTGTCCCCTTGAGTTCTCAGGTTCAAACCCATTAAAGGCCTATTTTTTTCTAATAAAAGCCATACTTTACGATAAAAAAAAACATTCCCTTTGCTTTTTTTTTTTTCTTTTTTTATTTAATTCGATCAAACCCCGCTGAGTCTCTAGCACCGCTCAATTCAACTATGTCTTCGGTTGATTTGAAGATCAACTATTCGAATTAGATAAGTATTCATTAAATTTTGTTAGATTAGTATTTAGGAATAATTCTTTGATCATAGTGATAATAGTAATAGTGTTATCGTAGGATTATTCTCATAGGTACCAATACAGCTAAACCCAATGCTTCTAATCTTGGGAAACACATTACTCAGTAGGTTGAGTTTGCTTTGGTTAAGGTGTGTTTTCTTCCGGTGCTATAAATAAATGATTTTTATATGGTTTTATACTTTCTTGATTATGATCTGCATTATGGCTTGTATGGTTGACATCATATGCATACAATTTTAGAATGTGTTTTTAATTTTGATTTATGAAATATTTGATTTACGAAACATCAAAATTTACATAAACTAGGATTTATAGATTTATAGATTATGATTTATGGATTTATGAAGTATGTTTATGGAATATCGGATTTATGGAACTATGTTTATGAATTTGAGTTTTAAACATCATATATGTGTGAGCATGGGTTGGAATTTGTACGGGGAAGTTTAGTGGTTTCACCCTTCGGGCTGAATTCCACTTCGGATGGCGGACGTAGCGAGGAGGTTATGGGAACTTTCCTCATCTTTGTCAGACGTAGTTGGGTGCATTGCATTTCGCTTTTGATATTGTACCATTTTTTATGTTTTAAAGAATTTTAAGAAAATATTACTTTGTTTTATGATTATGGTTTTCCTTGCACTTTAGAGACACACTAAGCTCTTTATCTTACTCCCCCATAGTTTCCTCTTACATATATCTTTGGACTTTAGGAGATGTGGTACTTGGAGGATCTCACATTTTATCCAGTTATTTTATTATTGAGTATGAAATGATTTTTAGTTATTCAGATTATTATTTATTATTTTGATACATTGATGTAATTTAAAACTTTGAGACTAATTATGTTTTGGGATTATTTTAGCATTCATTTACTATTTTTTTTATTTTATTTTATTATTCAGATATTTTTATTATATATTCAGATATTGATTATGACATTTGCCAAATTATTTATTATAAGATATTTATTAAATTATCATTATATGTATTCTTTTTTTAATTAAACTATAATCTTTAAAATTTGTTTTCTAGAGGGAAAAGTTTTCAAACATGACTTCCTAGATTCGACCTATTTCTTTTGGGCCGGGTTTAGGGGGTTACAATGATTATATGGCTTAACCTCAATTTTAGAACTTTTTACTAGTTTAAAAATTAAGCGTGTCCACCCATTAAGACATGCATGCCATAAACCCCAACAAAACGGCCGAAAAATAAGATAAAATCACATTTTATGACTTAAAATATTTAGTTATGAGCTTTTGAACATGCTTATATAGCTTAACCTCATTTTCAGAACTTTTTACTCGGTTAAAATTCCAACAACTCCACTATAAAGCCCATTTAGACATGCACGCCATAAGCCCCAACAAAACGGCCGAAAAATAAGACTATATCATATTTTATGTCTTAAAATATTTAGTTATGGGCTTTTGAACATGATTATATAGCTTAACCTCATTTTCAGAAATTTTTACTCTATTAAAATTCCAACGGTTCCACTATAAAGTCCATTTAGACATGCACGCCTTAAACCCAACAAAACGACCACGAATTAAGATTAAATCAAATTTTATGAGTTAAAATATTTAATTAAGGGCTTTTGAATATGATTATATAGCTTAACCTCAATTTTAGAACTTTTTACTTGGTTAAAATTCCAACTTGTCCACTCTAAAGCCCATTTAGACATGCATGCCTCAAACCCAGCAAAACGGCCACAAAATAAGATTAAATCAAATTTTATGAGTTAAAATATTTGATTATGGGATTTTAAATATGATTATATTGCTTAACCTCAATTTTATAACTTTTTACTCGGTTAAAATTCCAGCGGGTCCACTATAAAGCCCATTTAGACATGCACGCCTTAAACCCAAACAAAATGGCCAAAAAATAAGATTAAAACAAATTTTATGAATTAAAATATTTAGTTTGGGGTTTTGAACATGATTAGACAGCTTAACCCCAATTTTAGAACTTTTTACACGGTTAAAATTTCAACGGGTCCACTATAAAGCCCATTTAGACATGCACACCTTAAACCCCAACAAAAAAATGGACGAAAAATAAGATTAAATCACATTTTATGACTTAAAATATTTAGTTATGGGATTTTGAACATGATTATATAAACCTCTCTTTTTTAGAATTATATAGTTTTACCTCATTTAGTGATAACTTTTTTTGACGTTAAAATTCAAAAAATAAACGGGTCATTTTTTTGTAAATATTTATTTAGACATTTAAATTTGATTTAAACCCCAACAAAGCCGATAAAAAATAAGATTAAATCACATTTTACGACCTAAAATATTTAGTGATGGACTTTTGAACATGATTATATAGCTTAACCTCTTTTTTAGAACTTTACTTAGTTAAAATTTCAACGGGTCCACTATAAAGCCCATGTAGACATGCACGCCTTAAACCCTAACAAAATGATCGAAAAATAAGATTAAATCACATTTTATGGCTTAAAATATTTTTTTATGCGCCCATTTAGACTTACACACCTTAAACCCTAACAAAACGACCAAAAAATAAGATTAAATCACATTTTATGATTTAAAATATTTAGTGATGGGCTTTTGAACATGAAATATTTAGTGAAAATTTTTACTCATAAAATTTGATTATAATGCCGTTTTTTTGGGTTTAAGGTTTGCATGTCTAAATTTTTAAAAACCCGGAATTTTAATCGAGTAAAAAGTCTTGAATTTGAGTTTAAGCTATATAATCATTTTCAAAAGCCCATAATCAAATATTTTAAGTCATAAAATTTGATTTAATTTTATTTTTACCGTTTTTTTTGGGTTTAAGGCTTATATGTCTAAATGGGCTTTATAAAGGGACCGTTTGGAATTTTAACCAAGTAAAAAGTTCTAAAATTGAGTTTAACAATATAATCATGTTCAAAAGCCCATAACTAAATATTTTAAGTTATAAAATTTGATTTAATCTTTTTTTTTTTCGTTTTATTTGGTTTTTAAGGTTTGTATGTCTAAATGGGCTTTTTTAAAATGGACTGTTGGAATTTTAACCAAGTAAAAAGTTCTAAAATTGAGGTTAAACTGTATAATCATGTTCAAAAGCCCATAACTAAAATTTTAAGTTAAATTTGATTTAATGATCATATTCAAATGCCCATAATCAAATGTTGGAATTTTAACTCAGTAAAAGTTCAAAAATTTAGGTTAAGCTATATTTCATATTCAAAAGCCCATAATCAAATATTTTAACTCATAAAATTTGATTTAATCTTATTTTGTGGCCGTTTTGTTTGGTTTAAGGCGTGCATGTCTAAATGGGCTTTATAGTAGACCCGTTGGAATTTTAACTGAGTAAAAAGTTCAAAAATTAAGGTTAAAATATATAATCATATTAAAAAGCCTATAATTAAATATTTTAACTCATAAAATTTGATTTAATATTATATTGTGGTCGTTTTTTTGGGTTTAAGGCGTGCATGTCTAAATCAGTTTTACAGTGGACACATTGGAATTTTAACCAAGTAAAAAGTTCTAAAATTGAGGTTAAGCTATTAAATAGATTCAAAAGCCCATAATCAAATATGTTAACTCATAACATTTGATTTAATCTTATTTTGTAGCCATTTTGTTGGGTTTACGGTGTGCATGTCTAAATGGGCTTTATAGAGGACCCGTTGGACTTTTAACCATGTAAAAAGTTCTAAAATTGAGGTTAAAATATATAATCATGTTCAAAAGCCCATAACTAAATATGTTAAGTCATAAAATTTGATCTAATCTTATTTTGCGGCCATTTTGTTGGGTTTAAGGTGTGCATATGTCCAAATGGGCTTTATAGTGGACCCGTTGGAATTTTAACCGAGTAAAAAGTTCTAAAAGTGAAGTTTAGCTATATAATCATGTTCAAACACCCATAAATAAATATTTTATGTCATAAAATGTAGGGAGAAACAAGATGATGACAATTTCAGAGATTTGTGCGGACAAAGGGGAAACAACATACTTCAAAAGTATAAGAAGCAGACTCACCTTAGTCTTGAGTGGAGTATCAATGTTGAATTTGATCAGAGTATCCTTATTTGGCACATTGCCACAGAGCTCTGCTACTTCTCGGAGGCGCCTCTGAGTGCCGTTACAAACGATATTCAATCATCCCGGGAAGTAAGCTATCGCATCTCAAATTATATGTTCCATCTGGTGGTCACTTATCCTTTCTTGTTGCCGATCGGGATTGGCCTTATCAGGTTCCGAGACACAGGCCGAGACCGAGAGGTTCTTCAAAGAAAGATTAACCCTTTCAAGAATGAAGGAAGAAAATAGGATTAGGTGTAACAAAACGCTTCTTAGTGACAGTGTGTTCGAAGAGCAAGAAGAGGAAAACAACACAAGTACATATTGGAAGTCATTGCTTCGAGCCATGAAGTTCAAGGAAGAACCAATGATGTACCGAATGATTACAGCTTGCTACATGTTGCTTCAAGAGAACATCTATGTTCTGCCTGGGAAAGTGAAGGGGGATAGCAGCAAGTCCGTGTTGTTTGACGCATGCCGGCTGGCATCGGCATTAAATGGAGTGACGGACAAGAAAGTTAGATGGGATATGATTAGAGATGTCTGGTTGGAGCTGTTAACTTATGCTGCTAGTCACAGCAGAGGGAGCCAGCATTGCCAACAGCTGAGACGAGGTGGTGAGCTTCTAACTCATGTCTGGCTTCTCATGGCACATTTTGGCACGAGTGAACAGTTCCAAATATCTAAAGGCTACGCAAGAGCTTTGCTGACAGCAAAATAACCCCAGTTCTTATGCTTATTTTTCTTTTTTCTTTAACAATTCAAGAAATAATTTTGTTGGGAATTCAGTTATTCACTTGTTCTAGCAAAGATTCTACTTGGATAAACTGCATTCATAATCATAACAATAAGTGGAAATTTCATTCATATCTTTATATTTCAAGTTTTCTCTATCTGGAAACAATAAGAAAGGATTCACATGTTCTTATAGTACAATTATTGATACAAGAAAAAGAAGAAGAAAAAACTAGTTCAACATACTTTGCACAACATGTTAAAACTGTTAAGAGCTCTTAACTTTTTCATCATTCTTCAGTTCCTCAGATTCCTCCACAGATACTTCCCACTAGCCATGTCGACAAATACCCAGAACCCATTCTGAACCATCTGAAAATTAAAAAATAGGAAACTCAAACAAAACCCAAACAAGAAAAACAGAGACTCGGGAAAAGGAAACATTTTTGGGAGAAAAAAGAGGGAAAATATTTCCATACCCTTTTGAAAATGAATTCTTGTGTTTCTTTGACAACGATCTTCTCGGAATCCTCTGAAACTTCGCCGTCGGTGTCAGGTGATGAACGTACCGTCCTCCATGCGACATAGCCTGCTAAAATTGCTGAGAAAAACACCAACAAGAACCTCATCGGACACATTTCGCCTCTCTTTTATCCAGGACCAACGAAAAAACAATGTCTGCCTTGTTTTTTCTTCAATAGATAAAGAATTGAAGATTCCAACAACCCCAAACTTTCTTTTTAAATTGAGATTTGTTAATAACAGAAGCAAGGGGAAGAAATTGGGAGGATTTTCATTTTATTGAGGAAGCCTATGCATTATTTTATTAAGTCAAAAATTATAGGATAAAATACATTTCAGGTCACTCAACTATGTGCTTAGTTATAAACGGGTCGCTTACTTTCTAAAAGTTATAATTTAATCAGTCAATTAAAATTGAAACATGATGGTATAATAATAGTTTTAGTCTCCTAAACTTATATATTTTATCAATTTGGTTCTATTTTAATAAATTTGACCTTTTATATTTAAAAACACACCCTCTGGCCACTTGTTGCACTTCAAGCTATTGTCGATTAGCTAGATAATGGGCAGATAAGATATCGACAAACGCAGTCAATTTACTATTGGACAACTAACAGACTGGTGGAATAAACTCATTATGATCTTAACGTCGTCTATTAGTAGACACAAACACTTCACTAATGAGATTTTTAAATATGAAGGGTTGAATCCATTGAATTATTTTTAATTAAGACTAAATTAATAGAATGTATAAGTTTTGGGGACTAAAACAATTATCATACAAGCCATGTTAAACATTCGTTTCAATTTTAAAGACGAGATGATTTGTTTGTAGGGTAATTGTACCATGCACTAGCGGTGGAAACTTCTTGTTTCTACAAGCGTCCTGGTTTTAGGGTTTAGATATATAGTTTAGGGTTTGTGATTAGAATTTAGGGTTTAAAGTCAAAATTTAGTATTTATAGATTAAAATCTAAATCCCTAAATTCTAAACCCTAAATTCTAACCATAATATCTAAATTTGGAATCACTAACCCTAAACCCTAAAACTAAGACACTTGTAAAAACAAAAAGTTTCTATTGCCCATCAATGCATGAAATATTTTCCCTTGTTTGTAACCCAATTTAAATTAAGCGACTAAATTATAACTTTTAAAAGAAAAAATACATATTTATAACTACACACATGACATAATTAGTTGTGATGTATTTTATCCAAAAACTACATCCTATGTGTAAACCACGTTCCTGCTGGCTGGAGATTAAAAAATTATCCACAAATGGGAATAAGAAATTGGGCATTGTACAGAAGTCAACAATGGCACCACACCACCTACACTACATGTAACAATCAATTCTCAGCTAGTCAGCTTTGTACTCTTGTGTTTGGACTTACATAAATATACACAATAAAGTCCACAAAATTGCCTGACTTCTTATCTGTTTATGTCACAACCTAACTCAGTCCACTGGTTATCTATTTTACATAGTATATTTATGTGTTATTAGGGTCAACAAAACTCCAAGTAAAAAAAATATACTCAATTTAATTTGAATTGTAATTTTTTAAATTTAATTTAAAAATAAATGAAATCTAAGTTATAAAATAAGATTTTAAATAATTTAAATAATTCAAAATTTTTAATAATTAGTGGACCGGTTTTTAAATACGAGTTGAGTCCCTGCATGGTATATATATATTACATGTGAAAAAAAAGAAATATATGGGTATATCGTATATGGATATAGACAGTTGTTTAAATTGGAACCAATTAATACCATAACATTATAAATATTTACAATTAAATTTGAACAGAAACACAGACAACTTGACTCAAAATTCATAAACTCGACTTGACTAAAAAATCAAATAAAGTTTTGGTTATAAAATATGACTCATCAACTTGACTAACTCAATTTTTAACACGACTCGATCTTACTTCGATGTATTATAATGTGTTGTGATATAATGTAATTTGAGATTGGATTTTTAAAGAAACTTAAAATGGTAAAATCGAACCCACCACCGATCTTTGGGGTTGGTGTCGAAATGACCTCCGATCTTTCAATTTTGTCAAAATGACCACTCAACTATTGATATGGTTCCAATACAGCCACCAGCCGTTAAACCTAACGGAGAGGCTGGCGTGACAGTTAATAGAAACTTGTATAATTACACATTTACTCCCCACAATTTTCACATTTAATCAATTTAGTCCTAGTTTCAATTTAATAAAATAAATTAATTATTCAATTAGGTGGTGACACGTGTCACCACCTTATTGGAGAGAAAAATCAAAGCATTGCACAAATGTAGTTGGGGGAATCAAACCCACAATCCCTTGGATGTATAGAAAAGCCTCTGCCACTGGGCTAGACACATATTTATAACATGAAACACAAAATTTAAAATATGAGTTATATGATTGTTAATGCCATGAAAAAAGAATTAAATGTGATTTTAGGGGATTCGAACATGGCACATTATGATGCATAAAAACATCTAACCCAATATTTTATAAACCCTAAACCTAAAAATTTTATAGACCATATCCTGGTTTAACACCCAAGATAACGCCACCAATGAATCAGACTCAATCACCACCGAAGCTCCTTCAGACCACCTCGAATTACGAAAGATAGACAACACATGACATATAGCTTGTAACTCCGCTTCGTTAGAGTTCATCACCCCCAAAGGTCCTAAGAACGTGGTGAGAATACATCCTTTAGAGTCACGCAACACCCCACCACAACCAGCGATCCTCGTCTTACACCTCGCAGACCCATCAACATTCCACGATAACATATGTATCCTTCGATGCTATTGCGCACGATCCCTTGACCCTAGCATTTGTGCAATATCTTTCACAATGTCCTCCTCGTTTCCTATTGTTTTTGCCCCTATATTCTTCCCCAATTTCAAAGTTTCTCGTGCTTCCTTCAACAAAGTGCGATTTCTGCTTATAAAATCTGAATCTGATAAAGATCCATTCGCCAACTCCGATGTACGGGGGTTACTTTTCTTTGGCCTTCCTCTCCCTCGCTTCCCCAATCTTTTCTCTTTCTCTAAACATTTTTTGGCGAAATGAAGCTTAGTATAACTTCTGAAACACTCATCACCCGCCGAAATTCACCCTCATGCTCAATAATCGTTCCTTTACCAGCCCTAGGTAACTTAGACCGAAGCCCAACCAACGCCCTTGTATCGTCACCCAGTATCGGATGCTCCGTTGGCTCCAGATAATATGTTCAAAGTATTGTTAGATTTGAATCTAACAAATGTCTGATTGTACTCATGTGGTTTTGAAATCATTTCTGAATTGAAGGAAGTCTGGGGTACGATTAAGAAAAGAAAATGAAAGGGTTGAACTAGTGTTTGGTAAGGCATTCTGTCAAATAGCCCAGGTGATTGCAATATATGTATATTAAGTTAATAGAAAGGAATACTTGTGACGAGTCAATCCTTAGGAATCATATCACATTTATAAGTTAAATCTGGTACATAAAATATCAGTAAAAGATAAAATAAACTTGATATGCTATGTTACTCAAAGTAAAGAAATAGTATGACAAGATTGGTACATGATCATTGCTTTATTAACTATTTATGAAAAATGGTGAAAGCTATTGTATTTATATGATACAATGTCACTAAAACGATGAATATTTCTGTTATACTAACAGACATCATATAATTATGGTAAAAACAAGTAACATGTATCTGAACATGGCAAATGTGACATGTATAGTACACTATCTTTACTCTGAGATACTTATATGATTTTTTATACCTGTTGTAATATCAGGTATGAACTGCCCAACTATGATTATTGAATATATTTGTTATGATTATTCTGAACATGACATGATATTTGATATGATCATTTTGAAAATGATATGATAGATGTATGCCAATGTATTACAACATGATAGTCTTTGGTATAGTTGGATATCCATAGAGTCTTAGCAGCTACAATCTCATGTATTATACAAGTATGTTTCGTGACTACTATGGTGTCACTTCCACCTTAGGGACCAAGCCCTTGGTGTGCACCCTGGGGATCCACGCCCATAGTGATAATGGCATTAACGAGGTGCTTTTATGAGGAGCAAAGAGCGTCCTCGAGTACGTACTCATCTGTCATGTTCAAGTTAGGCACTACGGTGTCTTATTTCAGATGACTCACATACCTTGATCTCATATAGTATACTTTGGGCAGTTTTGAAAAGTTAATGAAAATACAGGTAGTCGAGTTAATAGACTTGACAATTTAGTTCATGACACATTTCAATAGAGGTTTGGTATTAAGTACAAGAAATAACATGTTCTCTATACTTTTGTATTTTCTGCATTTTCTGTGGTATCTGTATTTCTTTGTTTATGTTAAACTCAATACTGTCTGTATATCTTTGTTTGTTCTACTAAGTAAAGAATTATAAATATGTCAAAGTATGACTTGGCACATTAAATGAAACTAATCATAGTATGTTATGAAAGGTATATTGATTTATGACAAGTAATGATGTTGCACTTAGAATACCATAATTTGTCAATCATTTTAAGATAATTCAAACATAAGATTAGGTCCTGTAATTACATGATTTTTTTAGCTATTTGACAATTTTATAACTTTTTGCCTTGCTAAATAAATACTTAGCGTGTGTATGTTTCACACGTAGGTTGTTTAGAAGCATAATTGAAGAGGAGTCAAGCATGCTAATCAAACTGTAATATGTCAAACATTAGTAAGGCATTCTACTTTATGATATTTTCTAGTGGGCATGTATCTCTTATATGTTAGTATTTTGTGAAGCCAGGATTAGACTAAAAGTCAAGTTAAATAATCAGCCTTAATAATGAATCTTAACTTGATAAGAAAAATAATAAAGAACTAGTAATGTGAGAAATTATTTTGAGCAGTATGGATATTAAATCATAGTAATAAAGACTGTTTGAACAGTATGTGGAATTTTGGCACATGAGTTTAATTGATTTAAAATTTTTATGATTTTGGAATTCTGTCAGAAAATGTTGTGACATCCTTAAAGTGTATTTGTACTACGATTATACGTTAAGGGTGTTACATAAAATATTTGATTATGGACTTTTGAATCTGATTATATAGCTTAACCTCAATTTTAGAACTTTTTACTCGGTTAAAATTCCAACGGGTCCACTGTAAAACCCATTTAGACATGCACGCCTTAAACCCAACAAAACGACCAAAAAATAAGATTAAATCAAATTTTCTGAGTTAAAATATTTAATTATGGGATTTTCAATAAGATTATATAGATTAACCTCAATTTTAGAACTTTTTACTCGTTTAAAATTCCAATGGGTCCACTGTAAAGCCCATTTAGACATGCACACCTTAAACCCCAACAAAGCAGCCGGAAAATAAGATTAAATCACATTTTATGATTTAAAATATTTATTTATGGGATTTTGAACATGAATTTATAGCTTAACCTTAATTTTAGAACTTTTTAGTCGGTTAAAATTCCAACGGGTCCACTGTAAAGCCCATTTAGACATGCACGCCTTAAACCCCAACAAAACGGCCGAAAATAAGATTAAATCACATTTTATAACTTAAAATATATAGTTATGGGCTTTTTAACATGATAATATAGCTTTACCTCATTTTCAAAACTTTTTACTCATCTAAAATTCCAACGGGTCCGCTGTAAAACCCATTTAGACATGCACGCCTTAAACCCAACAAAACAACACGAAATAAGATTAAATAAAATTTTATGAGTTACATATTAGATTATGGGATTTTAAAAATGATTATACTGCTTAAGCTCAATTTCAGAACATTTTACTATGTTAAAATTCCAACGGGTCCACTATAAAGCCCATTTAGACATGCATGCCTTAAACTCCAACAAAATGGCCGAAAAATAAGATTAAATCATATTTTATGACTTAAAATATTTATTTATGGGCTTTTAAACTTGATTATATAGCTTAACCTCATTTTCAGAACTTTTTACTCGATTACAACTCCAACGGGTCCTCTATAAAGCTCATTTAGACATGCATACCTTAAACCAACAAAACAACCACAAAATAAGATTAAATCAAATTTTATGAGTTAAAATATTTCATTATGGGCTTTTGAATATGATTATATAGCTTAACCTCAATTTTAGAACTTTTTACTATGTTAAAATTCTAACAGGTCCAATGTAAAACCTATTTAGACATGCACGACATAAACCCAACAAATGACCTCAAAATAAGATTCAATCAAATTCTATGAGTTAAAATATTTAATTATGGGAATTTAAATATGATTATATTGCTTAACCTCATTTTCACAACTTTTTACTTGGTTAAAATTCCAACGGGTCCACTATAAAGCCCATTTAGACATGCACGCCTTAAACCACAACAAAGCGACCAAAAAATAAGATTAAATCAAATTTTATGACTTAAAATACTTTTTTATGGGCTTTCGAACATGATTATAAAGCCTAACCTCATTTTCAAAAAAATTTACTCGATTAAAATTCCAACGGTCCACAGTAAAGCCCATTTAGACATGCACGACTTAAACCCAACAAAACGGGCATAAAATAAGATTAAATCAAATTTTATGAGCTTAAAATATTTATTTATGGGATTTTGAAAATGATTATAAGCTTAACCTCAATTTTAGAACTTTTTACTCGGTCAAAATTCCAACAGGTCCACTATAAAGCCCATTTAGACAAGCACATGCCATAAACCCCAACAAAACGACTGAAAAATAAGATTAAATCATATTTTATGACTTAAAATATTTAGTTATGGGCTTTTGAACATGATTATATAGCTTAACCTCATTTTCAGAAATTTTTACTAGGTTAAAATTCAAACGGGTCCAATGTAAAGCCCATTTAGACATGCACGACTAAAACCCAACAAAACGACCACAAAATAAGATTAAATTATATTTTATGAGTTAAAATATTCAAACATGGGCTTTCAAATATGATTATATAGCTTCACCTCAATTTTAGAACTGTTTACTCGGTTAAAATACCAACGGGTCCACTATAAAACCCATTTAGACATGCACGCCTTAAACCCAACAAAACAACCACAAAATAAGATTAAATCAAATTCTATGAGTTAAAAAATTTAATTATGGGATTTTTTATATGATTATATCTCTTAACCTCATTTTTAGAACTTTTTACTTGGTTAAAATTCCAACGGGTCCAGTATAATGCCTATTTAGACATGCACGCCTTAAATCCCAACAAAACGACCGAAAAATAAGATTAAATCACATTTTTATGACATAAAATTTTTAGTTATGGGCTTTTGAACATGATTAAATAGCTTAACCTCATTTTTCACAACTTTTTACTCGGTTAAAATTCCAATAGGTCCACATAAAGCTCATTTAGACATGCACGCCGTAAACCCCAACAAAACGACCGAAAAATAAGATTAAATCATATTTTATGACTTAAAATACTTAGTTATGGGCTTTTGAACATTTTTATTTAGCTTAACCTCATTTTTAGAAATTTTTACACGGTTTAAATTCCAACGGGTCCAATGTAAAGCCTATTTAGACATGCACATCATAAAAGAATCAAAATGGCCACAAAATAAGTTTAAATCAAATTTTATAAGTTTAAATATTTAATTATGTGATTTTGAATATTATTATATAGCTTAACCTCAATTTTAGAACTTTTTACTCTGTTAAAATTCCAACAGGTCCACCATAAAGCAAATTTAGACACGCATTCCTTAAACCCAACAAAACGACCACAAAATAAGATTAAATCAAATTTTATGAGTTGAAATATCTGATTATGGGATTCTAAATATGCTTATATTCCTTAAACTCATTTTCAGAACTTTTTACTCGGTTAAAATTCCAACGGGTCCACTATAAAGCCCATTTAGACATGCATGCCTTAAACCCCAATAAAACGACCAAAAAAAGATTAAATCGCATTTTATGATATAAAATATTTAGTTATGGCTTTTGAACATGATTATATAGCTTAACCTCATTTTTAGAACTTTTTACTCGGTTAAAATTCCAACAGGTCCACTGTAAGGCCCACTTAGACATGCACAACTTAAACCCAACAAAACGGCCACAAAATGAGATTAAATCAAATTTTATGAGTTAAAATATTTAATTTTGATCTTTTGAATATGATTATATAGCTTAACCTCAATTATAGAAGTTTTTACTCGTTTAAAATTCCAATGAGTCCACTGTAAAGCCCATTTAGACATGCAAGCCTTAAACCCCAACAAAACGGCCGAAAAATAAGATTGAATCACATTTTATGACTTAAAATATTAGTGATGGGCTTTTTAACAGGATTATATAGCTTAAACTCATTTTCATAACTTTTTACTAGGTTAAAATTCCAACGGGTCCACTATAAAGCCTATTTCGACATGCAGGCCTTAAACCCCAAGAAAACAGCCCAACAATAATATTAAATCATATTTTATGACTTAATATACTTAGTTATGGGCTTTTGAAGATGATTATATAGCTTAACCTCATTTAAATTTTTTTTACTCGGTTAAAATTCCAACGGGTCAACTATAAAGCCCATTTATACATGCATTCCTTAAACCCCAACAAAACGGCCAAAAATAAGATTAAATCACATTTTATGAGTTAAAATATTTAGTGATGGGCTTTTGAATATGACTATATAGCTTAACCGCATTTTTAGAAATTTTTACTTGGTTAAAATTCGGACGGGTCCACTGTAAAGCCCATCTAGACATGCACACCGTAAACCCTAATAAAACGGCCGAAAAATAAGATTAAATCACATTTTATGACTTAAAATATTTATTTATGGGCTTTTGAACATGATTATGTAGCTTAACCTCATTTTCAAAACTTTTTACTCGGTTAAAATTCCAACGGGTCCACTATAAAGCCTATTTAGACATGTACGCCTTAAACCCCAACAAAATGGCCAAAAAATAAGATTAAATCAAATTTTATGACTTAAAATATTTAGTTATGGGCTGTTGAACATGATTATAAATCTTAACCTCATTTTCAAAAAACATTTCTCAGTTAAAATTCCAACGTGTCCACTGTAAAGCCTATTGAGACAAGCAAGACTTAAACCCAACAAAAATCCACAAAATAAGATTAAATCATATTTTATGAGTTAAAATATTTAATTATGGGCTTTTGAATATGATTGTATAATTTAACCTAATTTTTAGAACTTTTTACTCGGTTAAAATTCCAACGGGTCCACTTTAAAGGCCATTTAGACATGCACGCCTTAAACCCAACAAAACGACCACAAAATAAGATTAAATCAAATTTTATGAGTTAAAATATTTGATTATGGGATTTGTAATATGATTTTATAGCTTAACCTCAATTTTATAACTTTTTACTCGGTTAGAATTCCAATGGGTCAACTGTGAAGCCCAATTAGACCTGCACGCCTTAAAATCCAAGAAAATGGCCACAAGATAAGATTGAATCAAATTTTATGAATTAAAAGATTTAGTTATGGGCTTTTGAACATGATTGTAACACCCCGAATTTTTTCCCCAAATTTAAAACCCTAATTTTTAAATCCCAAAATTTAAAACCCTAGAAATTAGGGAATTTTAATTTCATAACCCTAATTGATAATTTGGGAATTAATTGAATTTTTAAACAAATTTAGTGACCTTTTTATAAAGAATTGATATTAGATACCTACTTTGTGAACCCTAGAAAAGAACAAGGACTTACCTTGTAATTTATCCAAAGATTTGTATATATATATATATAGGTTACGTTCAATTTTTTTTCACCTCTGCAGCCACACTTTCTCCTCCCTCTCAAATAGTTTGAAACACATTCCCTTTGCTTTTCTTTTTTTCTTTTTCTATTTAATTCGATCAAACCCCGTTGAGTCTCTGGCACCGCTCAATTCAACCATGTCTTAGGTTGATTTGAAGATCAACTATTCGAATCAGATAAGTATTCATTAAATTTCGTTAGATTAGTATTTAGGAATAATTCTTTGATCATAGTGATAATAGTAATAGTGTTACCGTATGATTATTCTCATAGGTACCAATACAACTAAACCAGTGCTTCTGATCGTCGGAAACACATTGCTCAGTAGGTTGAGTTTGCTTTAGCTAAGGTGTGTTTTCTTCTGGTGCTATAAATAAATGATTTTTATATGGTTTTATACATTGCTTGATTATGATCTGCATTATGGCTTGTATGGTTGACATCATATGCATACAATTTTAGAATGTGTTTTTAATTATTATTTATGAAATATTTGATTTCGAAATATCGAAATTTATGAAAACTAGGATTTATGGATTATGGTTTATGGATTTATGAATTATGTTCATGGAATATCGGATTAATGGAACTATGTTTATGAATTTGAGTTTTAAACATGATATATGTGTGAGCATAGGTTGGGATTTGTACGGGGAAGTTCAGCGGTTTCACCCTTCGGGCTGAATTCCACTTCGGATGGCGGATGTAGCGAGGACGTTATGGGAACCTTCCTCATCTTTGGCGGACGTAGTTGGGTGCATTGCATTTCGCTTTTGATATTGTACCATTTGTTTTATGTTTTAAAGAATTTTAAGAAAATATTACTTTGTTTTATGATTATGGTTTTCCTTACACTTTAGAGACACATTAAGCTCTTTAGCTTACTCCCCTATAGTTTCCTCTTATAGATATCTTTGGATTTTAGGCGACATGGTACTTGGAGGATATCACATTTTATCCGGTTATTTTATTATTGAGTACGAAACTATTTTTATTATTGGGTCCATAAATTACCGTCTCCAGCCACCTTGGCTAACGGTTATCAATTCCCAGGGCATTCTTCGTGACTACGCAGTAGCTAATTCAACAGGCTTCACCTCCCAGCCACTGGACGAACCTACCCTTGTGCAACCGCATTGGAATCCACCTCAAGATGGGTATGTTAAGATTAACATGGATGGGGCCTTTGATCCAATCACAAAGGCTGCTATTGTAGGTGTTGTGGCGCAAGACTCTAGCGGTGCAGTCATTAGAGGTCTTTCTCACCCTTTAGGCAGTTGCATGGATGTTGTCTTTGCTGAAGCACAAGCGGTTATTTCCGAAATCCTCTTTGCCCGAGAGCGTGATTGGTCCAACTTGATCATTGAGACTGATTTAGCTATTGTGGCCAATAAACTCAAAGGGCAAAGTATAGATTTGTCTACCTTGAGCCCACTGGTTGAACATGCTTGTATTCTGCTTGCCGATACTGCCAACTTTAGTATACACTTTGTACCTAGAGTGATGAACAATGTTGCACACACTATTGCCTCTAGGGCTCTAAGGTCAATGTCTTCCATCTTTTTTTATTCGGATTACCCCGATTGTCTTCAAACTCTTGTAACTAATGAGATTCATTCTCATCCAAGTTAATATACATGGGTAGTCTTTTCCCCATAGGTGATCACGCGTGGCCTACGCCATGTGTGACTTTAGAGGGGTTTTTAGCAAGGCCCACTTTTTTTCAAAAAAAATTCCAACAGGTCCACTATAAAGTCCATTTAGAAATGCACGCCATAAACCCTAACAAAACGGCCGAAATAAGATTAAATCATATTTTATGTCTTAAAATATTTAGTTATGGGCTTTTGAACATGATGATATAGCTTAACCTCATTTTCAAAAAAATTTAATAGGTTAAAATTCCAACGGGTCCACTATAAAGCCCATTTAGACATGCACGCCTTAAACCCAACAAAACGGCCACAAATTAATATTAAATCAAATTTTATGAGTTAAAATATTTAATTAAGGGCTTTTGAATATGATTATATAGCTTAGAATGATGTTGCACGTTAAATGAAACTACTCATAGTATGTTATGAAAGGTATATTGATTTATGACAAGTAATGATGTTGCACTTAGAATAGCATTATTTGTCAACCAGTTTAAGATAATTCAGACATAAGATTAAGTCTTGTAATTACATAATTTTTTAGCTATTTGACAATTTTATAACTTTTTGCCTCGCTAAATAATACTTAGCGTGTGTATGTTTCACACGTAGGTTGTCTAGAAGCATAATTGAAGAGGAGCCAGGCATGCTGATCAAACTGTAATCTGTCAAACATCAGTAAGGCATTCTACTTTATGATATTTTCTAGTGGGCGTGTATCTCTTATGTAACCCCCTTGACCTGACCTAGATGCCCAACCGTAGGAGAGAACTACATTAGGTTTGCCGAAGCAAACCGAATAAAGATTACAAAAAACTGGTCCATTTTTTCTTTTATCTTGTCTAGATGCAAATGATTAATCCTACATGTTCATACTTGTAGCGGGTAAATTTTCAAAGGAAACGAATCTCAAAAAGCCAACCAATTGCATCATATATATTTTGAGGACTAAAATGTAATTCTTTAAAATTTTAGGACCAAAACTAAAATTAAGGTTACCAATCTTTAATTAGTCCTTTTACAGGCTCTCATGACAAATTCCAGGTCAAAACAACCCTCCATGCTCATACAATTTCATTCTCAAAACTCAGGGACCAAAATGGAAGAAGCAGAAACCTTCAAATATTCCAAAATAACAGAATTAACTACAGCTGTACCAGTATGTGTACAGGTGTTTCGGTATGCCCTTGTGATTTCAAAAACTCAGAATCCAGTAGCTAAAACTCGTATCGAAACACTTGCTCATGTATCAAAATGACTGGCCAAAATGCTTGAGATCGTATCGGAACACTTGCTCGAATACCGAAACGCTATGCCTGAAAAGGCTTATCCGTATCAAAACACCCTCCTGTGTATCAAAATGCTATGCCTAAA